>VCHM03000567.1:0-11844 GCA_006182925.3 Reinhardtius hippoglossoides
AAAGTCATTTGAATGTTCGCTCTCTTCCTTCAGTGATGATGTGTGACTTCCATATGCTTTTTTTTCTTTGATGGTGAGTCTTTCCTGCTCTTTCCAAGATCTTTCTCCTTTGAAGCAGCAGCAACAGCGCCCTCTGCTGGTTGCAAAGACATTCGAAAAGCTTACAGCACCTGGTATTCCCAGGCGGTCTCCCATCCAAGTACTAACCAGGCCCGACCCTGCTTAGCTTCCGAGATCAGACGAGATCGGGCGTGTTCAGGGTGGTATGGCCGTAAGCGAAGGACTCAACCCACAATACCTTATTTATACATGTGAACCACCACCATCATCAATACTATTGTTGCTTTGTGACCATTGAAACTTGGTTTCTATTGTTATTTCATTTTAAGGAAAAAGAAGCCCAAGGTGAAATTTTGTCATAATACTGCAAGAAAAAAATCATTACAATTTTCAATAATTTCCTTCAGCAATAATATCCGGTTTCATGTACTGTTTCTTTTTCTGATGGTGAATAAACTGCCTGCTCTTTCATCCTTCTCTCCAAATATGACATTTTGAGAATGATATGTTACTATTGCATGAATAAAGTAGTGTTTTGACTGTCAAAAGTCATTTGAATGTTCGCTCTCTTCCTTCAGTGATGATGTGTGACTTCCATATGCTTTTTTTTCTTTGATGGTGAGTCTTTCCTGCTCTTTCCAAGATCTTTCTCCTTTGAAGCAGCAGCAACAGCGCCCTCTGCTGGTTGCAAAGAACATTCGAAAAAGCTTACAGCACCTGGTATTCCCAGGCGGTCTCCCATCCAAGTACTAACCAGGCCCGACCCTGCTTAGCTTCCGAGATCAGACGAGATCGGGCGTGTTCAGGGTGGTATGGCCGTAAGCGAAGGACTCAACCCACAATACCTTATTTATACATGTGAACCACCACCATCATCAATACTATTGTTGCTTTGTGACCATTGAAACTTGGTTTCTATTGTTATTTCATTTTAAGGAAAAAGAAGCCCAAGGTGAAATTTTGTCATAATACTGCAAGAAAAAAATCATTACAATTTTCATTAATTTCCTTCAGCAATAATATCCGGGTTTCATGTACTGTTTCTTTTTCTGATGGTGAGTAAACTCCCTGCTCTTTCATCCTTCTCTCCAAATATGACATTTTGAGAATGATATGTCACTATTGCATGAATAAAGTAGTGTTTTGACTGTCAAAAGTCATTTGAATGTTCGCTCTCTTCCTTCAGTGATGATGTGTGACTTCCATATGCTTTTTTTCTTTGATGGTGAGTCTTTCCTGCTCTTTCCAAGATCTTTCTCCTTTGAAGCAGCAGCAACAGCGCCCTCTGCTGGTTGCAAAGAACATTCGAAAAGGCTTACAGCACCTGGTATTCCCAGGCGGTCTCCCATCCAAGTACTAACCAGGCCCGACCCTGCTTAGCTTCCGAGATCAGACGAGATCGGGCGTGTTTTTTTTTTTTTTTTTTTTTTTTTTTATACAAAATGTATTGTATTTACATTCATTTAATATACATTAGGTTTTCCCCTACTTCATTACATTTTTCTTTCTTGTTCAGGGCTTTTACATTTTACATACATATAGCATTCCACGCTCTGTGATTATAGGCAAACACACAAAATTAATCAGAATAGGAATCCAACCCACATCGATAGAGCCATCCCTTTTAACCAAATTCATTCTCACCTCATTCACTTCTCCCCTTGCTGTTTCTATAAAAGTACTGCCGTCCACAAATCCGTTTTGAAACTCCTCTTCTCCGATGAAGCTCCATGTCAGTTTCACGTCCCTTTCTATCAAGCTTTTGAAAACATTCCATACATCACATTTTTTTCCCCCCCTCATAATGGACAATGTTTCGTCTTAGTTTTACAGCATATCTGGCATGGCTCAGCACATAGTTCAGGAGGTTTACATTGCATCCTTTCTTTCTTTCCTTCACACCAAACAGCCACAGCTTTTCCCATTGCATCCTCACCACATAGTCCCCTTTCCAGCAATTATTTATTAGCTTCCTTATTTTTCCAAAGTATTCCCTGAGTTCCCCGCATTCTACAAACTCATGCATGCATGTTTCCACTCCCACACCACATACATCACATTCCTTTCCCACATCCTGATCAAACTTACTTATTATTAAGTTATTATATATCCTGTTATGCCTTAGCATGAAATCAAAGTTTTCACATTCACTCGTGTTCCACTTCACTCTCAGATTCATCCATATTTCCCTTACATCCATGTCATCCATTACTTTGGCCCACACTTTCTCTGCCGCCGGTCTCCTCACTTCCTTCCCTCTCATACTTTTATATATCACTCTTGTTTTTACATTTATCAGACTCACCTTGCACTCTCCTTCACCAACATACATATCTATTTCCTCTCCTTCTCTCACCACGTTCTCTCTCACAATCATTTCCATCCATTCTTTGGGCATTGCTTTCTTTATTTTCTCTATTACCCCTTCTGCTGTACCCAACCATATTTCATCCCCATTCCTTCTCACTTCATCTACAATAAACTGTGCCCTCATGAACCCTGGTATGTACTCATACACCATGTCCCTCACCTTCCTTATCCCTGCTCTCCATATTACTCTGTTAAAAATAGTTTCCCCCTTCACCGTGATTTTTGGATTTAAAAACACTGGTTGCTCCCATACTTGCTTCACATTCTTGCATTCATACTTCACACCTCGCACAAACTCACCCCACGCTCCCAGCATCTCTTTGTAGTATTCAGTCACTCCATTTATCATTCCTTTTTTCATTTCCATATACACTCCACTCTCACCACACCCTCCGCTTTTGTTAATTGCTTCACTCAAAACACCTTCCACACATAATCACTCTTATTCTTTAAATATCTAACCATCATTTTCACCCTTAGTGCTTTCTTTTTCCTTTCTAAATTAATCATCTTCAATCCTCCATCCTCATAATCATTTTCTAATACCTCCTTAGCTATCTTAACACCCTTCCCATCCCACATAAACTCACTCACCATTTTTTCCACCTCTTTCAACACTCCCTCAGGCACATCCATCACATTCATGACGTACACAAGTTTACTCATTATTAATGCATTCACCACTACTACTTTCCCCTTCAATTTCAACCTTCTCTTCTTCCAGCACCCTAATATCCTCTTTATGCTATTTATTATCCCTTCATACTGCCTATCTCTCCCTTCCTTTGCCTCAATCCCTAAACTTACTCCTAGCACCTTAATATAATCTTTCCTCTCCTTTATTCCTATATCTAACCTGCCTACTCTGCTCTTACCTATATACATTATTTCGGACTTCTCTATGTTCACCTTTGCCCCTGATGCCCTCCCATACCACTTTACACTCTCTAATATTTCTTCTACACTTTCCTTGTCCCTTACTGTAACTGTTGTGTCGTCTGCGTACTGATATAATGTGCTCACCTGCCCCCCTGGTAACTCTATGCCCTTGATGTTGTTATTTTGCAATAGCAGTGCCGCTAACGGCTCTGCTGACACCGAGTAAAGGAGGGACGATAGCGGACATCCTTGTCGGACTGATCTCTCTAATCTAAATGTGTCTGTAACTATCCCATTGATTTTAACCCTGCTCTCTGCCCTATCATACAACTTCCTAATCCATCCTACCAACTTTTGCCCAAACCCTACTTTTCCTAACACCCTGTATAAATACCTGTGGTCCACCCTATCAAATGCTTTATTTAAATCCAAACTAACCACTATCCCTCCACTACCTTCCTTCATGTGTGCTATTACATCCCTGATACTACTTATTGTGTCCGCTATGTCCCTCCCTGGTATGCTATACGCCTGTGTGTTTCCCACCACCGTCCCTATAACCCTCTTTATTCTATTCGCTAACACCTTGGCTAATATTTTGTAATCACCATTAAGCATGCTCAGTGGTCTGTAGTTTTCTAGCCTATCCTTGCTTCCTTTTTTATATATTATTCTGACTAACCCTGTCGACATACTTTCTGGCATTTCATTTCCCTTCTCTATCCATCTAAATAATCGTTCTAATACTGGTGCCAGTTCCTCTCTAAATTCATATAAAATTCCCCTATTATCCCATCTGTTCCCGGACTCTTGTTCTCTCCTAACTCACTTATTGCTTTGTCTATTTCTTCTTTCCCTATCTGTCTCTCACACATTTCCCTATCGTCTTTACTCAACCTTGCTTTCACTTTATCTAGTAGTTGTCTGCTACTCTCTTCATCTACCTCTTCTTTCCTGAATAATTCCCTGTAAAATTCTTCTACTCTTTCTGCTATCCCTAGAAAATCTGTGATTTTCTCTCCATCCTTTCCCTCAACTTGTTCTAGATAATTATTTTCCTGTCTTATCCTCTCAAGCCCTAAGAAATAGCCTGTACATTTTTCTCCCTCTAATGCATATTTAGCCCTACTTCTTATTATTGCTCCCTGACACTTTCCCTTCTCTATCTCCTTCAGTTCTTCTTTAATCTTTCTATACTCCTCTATGTTGTAACCCCTTCCCTCTTCCGCCCTTTCTGCCTCTCTGACTAACTCTTTTTTAAGCCTCATTTCTCGCCCTCTCTCTATTCTGTTCCTACCCTTACTATAATCCATGCTCATCTCCTTTATTTCTTTTTTCAGGTTTTCCCACCACCATGCAATGTCTTCCTCATACATACAGTCATTCTTTCTCCTCATTATACATTCTCTCACCTTTTCTTTGTATTTTCCCTCTTTTAGCACCTCCCCATTCATACACCAGATACCCCCTCCTCTCCTCTTTTTTTTCCTGCCCCAATGTAATTTCTAAGACCATGTGGTCGCTGAATGTTGTTTCCCTGTATTCCACTTTCTTTATTATGTCTTTTGTTTCCTTTGAGCTGAGAATCAAATCTATTCTACTTTGTTTAAGTTCCCCCCTCACCACTTGTTTCCTAGAGAATATCCTTCCCTCAGGGTTCCTTTCTCTCCACACATCACTCAGACCCTTCACCCTTTTCACTCTTTCTAACGCTTTCCTCGATGTGTCATTTTTGAAGCACATATTAGCAGATACATCCAACCTTCCACACCAGACATTGAAGTCCCCCACTATCATACAATTTTTACCACACACACCTTCCATTCTCCCAAAGAACTCTCTCCTTTCTTTCTCTTCATTCGTGCATACACATTCAACAGTTGAAATTCCTCTCCCATGTGGTCAAAAGTAATCCCTATTAACCTCCCGTTCCCATCATCTGCACATTTTTTTTATTTTTCGATCGCTCCTCTTTTTATTAGGATTCCTACCCCTCTTGATTTCCCGTCACCATTGTTTACAAACACCTCACCCATCCATTCCTTCTCGATTTCCCTCATACACTCCTCATCCCAATGTTTTCCTGTACACATAATATATCACATCTTGTCATTTCAAATATTCGTTCCCTTTTCCCTTTTTTCCGTAGCCCTCGGGCGTTAAATGAAGAGATTAATACCATTTTTTTTTTTTTTACAAGTGTATTGATGTTCATTTTTTCCCCTTCTTTTTGCTCTTCTTATTGATCATCTGCTGCCTCTCCGTGTTTTGTCTTTTCCTCATTTGAGTTATTTTAGCAGCCAGGTCTTTGTCTGAGTCTGAGTCAAGTGAGTTCATAGCGATTGCCTGGGCCGCAGTCTCTGCTGGATCCGCGCCGCTCAGAGCGTCTCCCGCGGAGCAACACTCGACAGACGCCGGCCGAACCGCGCCGTCTCTCCCGTCGCCGTCAGCGCTTTTTTCGTTTTGGTTTTTTTTTATTTCGTTCTGCTATCTCCACCTCTCCTTGTTCCTCCGTTTGCAAGCTGACTTCCAGCTCTGCTTTTCCCTCCGCTCCTTTTCCCTCTTCCTCCTCCCGCTTAGCGCCAGGCCCCGGCTCGCTGGCCGTGCCAGCCGCCTCCTCTCCCTGCGCGCACTCCATTTCTTCTGCTTCCTCACCCGTGCTCTCCTCGCTCTGACCACCCTCATCACTCTCCCCAGACTCATCCTGTCCCTCTTCCTCTTCTTCACTTTTATTGCATATACATTCGTCCATATTGTGTGCACACAGGCCACATTTAATTCTTTCCCTCCTGCACTCCCGTGCATAGTGCCCTTGTACTCCGCATTTGTGGCATGTAAATTCCGGGCACTCTCTTAATATGTGTCCAGGCTGCACACACATCCTGCACACCCTCTGTTGTTTGTCGTGTATTACTCTGAAATATTCTGCGCCCAGCGCAGTGCTGAATTTCGTTGAATATGGCAACGATTGTACTTGATTATTAAATTTTACTTTTAAATACCTTGTCCCGTCTGCCACGTTGGTGTTCGGCCACATCCTTCTCCTTATGTTTGATGCAGCCGAGACTCCCCATCCTTGCAGTTTTTCCAGGATCTCCTTATCTTCTGTGTAATATGGCAGATGCAAGAACGACACCACCAGCTCGTCGTTCGTCAGCTCCCTCGCGTAGACTCTGGTGTCCCCGATCTTGAATCCTTCCATGAGCCTCTCCTTCCCTCTGGGATGGCTCATCGTCATCTCGTATCTCTCTGTGTTGATGAATCTGCAGGCCTTGAGTCCTCCGCAGAGCTCACGCACACACTTCATTAGTTCCATTGCACCTATTGCGTGGCCTTTTTCCAGCTCCACATTTAGCGTCAGCTTCCTCTCGCTCCACTCCGTCCCGATAATTTCCGTTCTCTTGTTTTCATTAGCCTTTTCCCCCCGTTTTCGTTCTCCTTTTCCTTTATTTCGATCCGTATCCTTTCTCTGTTAGTGTCCGTCATTTTCAAACAAAAAGCGCCCCAAAAGCGGGGGTTTTACGAAGGAAGCCAAACCCCCCACACAGTGAAACACTGTTGGGGGTGGTGAAACACAATGTTCTCAGTGATCTTAAACAGTCTTTTCTGTTGTAAAACGAACGAAGAAGGTAGGGGTAAGAAACATTCAATGAGAGCTAAGTCACCAGCTGTGCTCCGCGTCTCAATCTCCTCCAGCCGTCACCTGACGTTCGCACATGCGCAGTTCAGGGTGGTATGGCCGTAAGCGAAGGACTCAACCCACAATACCTTATTTATACATGTGAACCACCACCATCATCAATACTATTGTTGCTTTGTGACCATTGAAACTTGGTTTCTATTGTTATTTCATTTTAAGGAAAAAGAAGCCCAAGGTGAAATTTTGTCATAATACTGCAGGAAAAAATCATTACAATTTTCATTAATTTCCTTCAGCAATAATATCCGGGTTTCATGTACTGTTTTCTTTTTCTGATGGTGAGTAAACTCCCTGCTCTTTCATCCTTCTCTCCAATATGACATTTTGAGAATGATATGTCACTATGCATGAATAAAGTAGTGTTTTGACTGTCAAAGTCATTTGAATGTTCGCTCTCTTCCTTCAGTGATGATGTGTGACTTCCATATGCTTTTTTTCTTTGATGGTGAGTCTTTCCTGCTCTTTCCAAGATCTTTCTCCTTTGAAGCAGCAGCAACAGCGCCCTCTGCTGGTTGCAAAGGACATTCGAAAAAGCTTACAGCACCTGGTATTCCCAGGCGGTCTCCCATCCAAGTACTAACCAGGCCCGACCCTTCTTAGCTTCCGAGATCAGACGAGATCGGGCGTGTTCAGGGTGGTATGGCCGTAAGCGAAGGACTCAACCCACAATACCTTATTTATACATGTGAACCACCACCATCATCAATACTATTGTTGCTTTGTGACCATTGAAACTTGGTTTCTATTGTTATTTATTTTAAGGAAAAAGAAGCCCAAGGTGAAATTTTGTCATAATACTGCAGAAAAAAATCATTACAATTTTCATTAATTTCCTTCAGCAATAATATCCGGGTTTCATGTACTGTTTCTTTTTCTGATGGTGAGTAAACTCCCTGCTCTTTCATCCTTCTCTCCAAATATGACATTTTGAGAATGATATGTCACTATTGCATGAATAAAGTAGTGTTTTGACTGTCAAAAGTCATTTGAATGTTCGCTCTCTTCCTTCAGTGATGATGTGTGACTTCCATATGCTTTTTTTCTTTGATGGTGAGTCTTTCCTGCTCTTTCCAAGATCTTTCTCCTTTGAAGCAGCAGCAACAGCGCCCTCTGCTGGTTGCAAAGAACATTCGAAAAAGCTTACAGCACCTGGTATTCCCAGGCGGTCTCCCATCCAAGTACTAACCAGGCCCGACCCTGCTTAGCTTCCGAGATCAGACGAGATCGGGCGTGTTCAGGGTGGTATGGCCGTAAGCGAAGGACTCAACCCACAATACCTTATTTATACATGTGAACCACCACCATCATCAATACTATTGTTGCTTTGTGACCATTGAAACTTGGTTTCTATTGTTATTTGATTTTAAGGAAAAAGAAGCCCAAGGTGAAATTTTGTCATAATACTGCAAGAAAAAAATCATTACAATTTTCATTAATTTCCTTCAGCAATAATATCCGGGTTTCATGTACTGTTTCTTTTTCTGATGGTGAGTAAACTCCCTGCTCTTTCATCCTTCTCTCCAAATATGACATTTTGAGAATGATATGTCACTATTGCATGAATAAAGTAGTGTTTTGACTGTCAAAAGTCATTTGAATGTTCGCTCTCTTCCTTCAGTGATGATGTGTGACTTCCATATGCTTTTTTTCTTTGATGGTGAGTCTTTCCTGCTCTTTCCAAGATCTTTCTCCTTTGAAAGCAGCAGCAACAGCGCCCTCTGCTGGTTGCAAAGACATTCGAAAAGCTTACAGCACCTGGTATTCCCAGGCGGTCTCCCATCCAAGTACTAACCAGGCCCGACCCTTCTTAGCTTCCGAGATCAGACGAGATCGGGCGTGTTCAGGGTGGTATGGCCGTAAGCGAAGGACTCAACCCACAATACCTTATTTATACATGTGAACCACCACCATCATCAATACTATTGTTGCTTTGTGACCATTGAAACTTGGTTTCTATTGTTATTTGATTTTAAGGAAAAGAAGCCCAAGGTGAAATTTTGTCATAATACTGCAGAAAAAAATCATTACAATTTTCATTAATTTCCTTCAGCAATAATATCCGGGTTTCATGTACTGTTTCTTTTTCTGATGGTGAGTAAACTCCCTGCTCTTTCATCCTTCTCTCCAAATATGACATTTTGAGAATGATATGTCACTATTGCATGAATAAAGTAGTGTTTTGACTGTCAAAAGTCATTTGAATGTTCGCTCTCTTCCTTCAGTGATGATGTGTGACTTCCATATGCTTTTTTTCTTTGATGGTGAGTCTTTCCTGCTCTTTCCAAGATCTTTCTCCTTTGAAGCAGCAGCAACAGCGCCCTCTGCTGGTTGCAAAGAACATTCGAAAAGCTTACAGCACCTGGTATTCCCAGGCGGTCTCCCATCCAAGTACTAACCAGGCCCGACCCTGCTTAGCTTCCGAGATCAGACGAGATCGGGCGTGTTCAGGGTGGTATGGCCGTAAGCGAAGGACTCAACCCCAATACCTTATTTATACATGTGAACCACCACCATCATCAATACTATTGTTGCTTTGTGACCATTGAAACTTGGTTTCTATTGTTATTTCATTTTAAGGAAAAAGAAGCCCAAGGTGAAATTTTGTCATAATACTGCAGAAAAAATCATTACAATTTTCATTAATTTCCTTCAGCAATAATATCCGGTTTCATGTACTGTTTCTTTTTCTGATGGTGAGTAAACTCCCTGCTCTTTCATCCTTCTCTCCAAATATGACATTTTGAGAATGATATGTCACTATTGCATGAATAAAGTAGTGTTTTGACTGTCAAAAGTCATTTGAATGTTCGCTCTCTTCCTTCAGTGATGATGTGTGACTTCCATATGCTTTTTTTCTTTGATGGTGAGTCTTTCCTGCTCTTTCCAAGATCTTTCTCCTTTGAAGCAGCAGCAACAGCGCCCTCTGCTGGTTGCAAAGAACATTCGAAAAGCTTACAGCACCTGGTATTCCCAGGCGTCTCCCATCCAAGTACTAACCAGGCCCGACCCTGCTTAGCTTCCGAGATCAGACGAGATCGGGCGTGTTCAGGGTGGTATGGCCGTAAGCGAAGGACTCAACCCACAATACCTTATTTATACATGTGAACCACCACCATCATCAATACTATTGTTGCTTTGTGACCATTGAAACTTGGTTTCTATTGTTATTTATTTTAAGGAAAAGAAGCCCAAGGTGAAATTTTGTCATAATACTGCAGAAAAAAATCATTACAATTTTCATTAATTTCCTTCAGCAATAATATCCGGGTTTCATGTACTGTTTCTTTTTCTGATGGTGAGTAAACTCCCTGCTCTTTCATCCTTCTCTCCAAATATGACATTTTGAGAATGATATGTCACTATTGCATGAATAAAGTAGTGTTTTGACTGTCAAAAGTCATTTGAATGTTCGCTCTCTTCCTTCAGTGATGATGTGTGACTTCCATATGCTTTTTTTCTTTGATGGTGAGTCTTTCCTGCTCTTTCCAAGATCTTTCTCCTTTGAAGCAGCAGCAACAGCGCCCTCTGCTGGTTGCAAAGACTTCGAAAAGCTTACACACCTGGTATTCCAGGGGGTCTCCCCCCCAAAGTCTAACAGGCCCACCCTTCAGTTTCCGGATCAGACGGATGGGGC
Organism: Reinhardtius hippoglossoides; assembly: GCA_006182925.3. Taxonomy (NCBI): domain Eukaryota; kingdom Metazoa; phylum Chordata; class Actinopteri; order Pleuronectiformes; family Pleuronectidae; genus Reinhardtius; species Reinhardtius hippoglossoides. Next base: position 10,644 of record VCHM03000567.1, read on the forward strand.
TGTTTTTTTATTATTTTTTTTTTTATTTTTATTTTTTTTACAAAATGTTTTGTTTTACATTCTTTTAATAACTTTGGGTTTTCCCCCCTCTTCATTACATTTTTTTTTCTTTTTTCCGGGTTTTTAAAATTTTACATACGATCATTCCACGCTCTGGTTTATAGGCAAACCCCAAAAAATTATCAAAATGGAATCCCCCCAAAATCGATGGGCCACCCCCTTTTAAACCAAAAATTCTTTCACCTCTTATTTCTCCCTTGCTTTTTTTTCTATAAAGTATGCCGTCCCAAACGTTTTGAAACTCCCTTCCCGAGAGCCCATGTCTTTCACGTCCTTCTATAAAGCTTTTGAAAATTCCCATAACACTTTTTTCCCCCCCCTCAAAGGGACAATTTTCTCTTAGTTTTCAGCATTTGGCATGCTCGACATAGTTCAGGGGGTTTACTTTAAAATCCTTTTTCTTTCCTTCACACCAAAAAGCCCAGCTTTCCCATTGCACCTCACCACATTCCCCTTTCCCGCAAATTTTTTTATTAGCTCCCTTTTTTTTCCAAAGTATTCCCTGATTCCCGATTCTACAAACTCATGCATGAAGTTTTCCCTCCCCCCCACATACTCACATCCCCTTTCCCCCACCTATAAAACTTATTATTAAGTTATTTAAAATTCCCGTTTGCCTTGCATGAAATCAAATTTTTACTTTACTGTGTTCCCTCACTTCAAATTTACCATATTTTCCCCTTTCATCCATTCATCCATTTTTTGCCCACCTTTTTTCCCGCCGCCGGTCTCCTACTTCCCTTCCCCTCTATTTTATTACACCTGTTTTTTCATTTATAACTCACCTTTCCTTTCCCTTTACCAACAACAATCTATTTCCTCTCCTTTCCCCACGTTTTCCTCACAATCATTTTATCCATTCTTTTTGGCATTGTTTCTTTATTTTCCTATTTCCCCTTCTCTTCCCAACCATATTTCATCCCCATTCCTTTTTCACTTATCTCAAAAAAACTTGCCCCATAAAACCCGTATGTATCATACACCCTTTCCCCCCCTTCCTTTCCCGCTTCCATAACCTTTTAAAATAGTTTCCCCCTTTCCGTGATTTTTGGATTAAAAACACTGGTTGCTCCAACTTGCTTCACATTCTTTATTCATACTCCAAACCCCGCACAAACCCCCCCACCTCCCAGCATTCTTG
>VCHM03000568.1:0-11835 GCA_006182925.3 Reinhardtius hippoglossoides
AATTTAATGGCATTCCCTAAAGGTTTATGCTAGTGTTTTGTAAGGCTGCATTGCAAGCATCTGTTTACAGTTGAGATGATGTCTTGAGTAGGCCTGGTGATACTGTTAAATGTTTGGCTGAATAGGTGTCTATGTCCATCCATGGCATCTAAAGTTACACTTGTCACTTTTTCTGTTTTTCATATTATTCAAGTAATAAACAAATATCGGTATCGGCTATCGGCTAGATTGTTGTTTTAAATATCGGTATCGGTATCGGCCAAGAATTTCCATATCGGTGCATCCCTAGGATTTACCTCATTTGTGCTTGAATAAGTCATCACACTCACCCAAAGTTAGCAATATTTAAGAAAATACGGTTCAGATAGTTGAAGTAACAGATCCATGAGTTTCATACAAAACAATGTTTCTACACTGTACATATTAGAAATAAGGCTTTTTTGTAACCCCAAAATGGGATGGGAAACTACATTGATATTTATTGTGTACTCGTAAAATTCTATGTTCTTCTATGTCCCACCTGACTCTCCATGCACTGGACAATATCCTCCTGGACCCTGCACTGAGCAATACTTCTGTCACCATGACTGTGTTCAGAATGGAGATGCCTAAAAGACAAAACAGGGCAAAGTTTTTAGGTCAAAATACTCTTGTATGCAATGAAATCCAAAATTAGATAAGAAGCTCTACTCCCTCTTTTAGATACTATAAAGAAATCTGTCCTCAACCAGAGCAACACTTAAACCGCTTGAAATGTTATTTAAATTAATTCAACATTTTTCACTCTACTCCCATATGGGTGCATGAATAGATAGAAGAAGGTACATTTCAGTCCGTCTGCCAGTGTGGTTGAGGAAGGCCAGACAGTAGAAAAGGTGAAAGCTCAGAATAGTACATCTCCGTCCATAATGGCTAAGAGCCAATGTATAATAATCTGAAAAGAAATTGAGACCCAATGTCCACTTCAAGGAACAGGTGAGAAATACATAACATAAATAACATTTTTAAAATATGTTTCTTTTGACCACAATACTAATACTGGAATTGTCTAAAATAATTCTGGGTCTCAGGAGGCTAAGTACATTGTGCTGCCAGGATTGAGCAATCCTCAACAATCTGTGCTTAGTGAAGGTGGGAAATATGTATGTAGGTGTATAATCATGACAAAAATAACAATCCGTCCTGTAACATAATTTTAACAATAAAGCAACTGTATGGAGTATAGAAGTGAAAGTGAAAAACCCGTCAGGCAGCTATCTTTCTTGAAATATCCATCAAACAATCTAGACGGGAAAATTCTCTCACGGCCCCTCTGCCTAGTACATAGTACTCCATACCAATGAAATTAAGAATTTTTAGCAAATTGTGTAAGGAAATGACTTTAAGCAAATACATATGGAACCCTCAGCAAATTAAAACAAAACAATGTCCAAAGTCAGGCTGGTCGACCCATCGCACCTTCCAACGGACCTTTTCCTGCCTAGCCCCACTGTCCCTAAACGTCAAGAAAAGGAAAACATCTGAGGTCCCAGTATATTTACCCAAAAACATAATTTTCCAAGCGATTAACACAAAAAGAATATAGTTCAATTTTAATATTACTCATGCAATATATAAGAGAAGACATAAGAATGTATAACACTGCAGTTTCTCAGCAGCATTGATTCTCAGTTGTGGTATCGATGACGTATTGAATCTGGATGAAGTCCTTATTCAGAGTCCTTCAGTCCATTCGTATCGTCCATGTTTGAAGTGTTTGAATCCTTTCCATACATCGGAGTCCCTGAACAATCAACCACCCTCACTGTGGTCTTCCCCCAATATGTTCTAGAATGAAAGGAAAGAAAAGAAAACCAGTATCTTTTGCATACAAAACAGATAGAAATTACACATCAAATACAGATTAACACTCTATAAGTAAATGTGAAATTATAAGTCACATTGTCCATTTCCCCTCTATAAACACACCACTAATATAATAAGAAACTACAAAATAACTAAGCAATATCGGAGGTAAATGTTAGGATTATAATAACATCAGATATTCAGAATGGATATGCATCCACCCTTATCCCTTCGTCCTCATCAAAGTCCGTGTCAGCACCATGTAATAATGGCATCTGAGTTTGATCACCGGGCATCACAACTCCAACCCATCTCAATATCATAACCTTCGCAAAGGTCAACAGCAGCGTACAAAAACAAAACATCGCACTCAACGCTAGAAGGAGTGCTGCCAAAATCTGAACTAACACTGCTCCTATTGGCCCTAATTTGTCTTGCAACCAAGCATTTGCAGACCATCCAGCATTTTCCGACGGGCCAAACGCATCTCTTATAAGCTTCAATGCACCGATGACACTAGTCATATTATCAGAACTATCAGGAATCAAAGTATAGCAAGCATCCCCAGTTAAGTTCAAAGCCACACATAGGCCACCTTGTTTGGCCAAAATATAGTCAAGTGCCATTTCATGCTTCAAGAGTGTTAGATGGTGTGATTTGTCATTTGAAGAAAGATACTTGAAACCCCTAATTGTTTCGTTTGCGAACATGGATAAAGAATAAGTCATGTTGTCTATGTGGTCAGCTAAAAATGTGACACCATACCATGGTATGGTACCTGCAATAAGATGGACGAACTGCGCCTTCTCATCAGGACAAATAGAGACTTTTCCCTCTCTTCTGTTTTGTGTTTTACGGAATCGTGGCTGACGGAATCTACACCGGACTCTGCCGCACAGTTGACCGGCTTTCAGCTGTTACGCGCGGACCGCGACCCGATCCTCTCACGCAAAGCAAAAGGCGGAGGGATTTGTTTCTATATAAACCATGGCTGGTGCAGCGACGTGAAAGTGATTTTACAATCCTGTTCTCCTGACCTGGAATCTTTTTTCATCAACTGCAGACCGTTTTACTCTCCCCGTGAATTCACTTCTTTTATCCTGGCCGGAGTTTACATCCCACCGCAAGCTGACGTGCGCGAGGCTCAGCGTCAACTCGCTGATCAGATACTAGGAGTGGAGAGAAGGAGAGAGAACACGTACTCCCCTGTTATTGTCATAGGGGACTTTAATAAGGGCAACTTGACTCACGAACTCCCCAAATACAAACAGTTTGTTAAATGCCCGACCAGAGGGGAGAATACTCTGGACCACTGCTACAGTACCATCAGCAGGGCTTATCATGCAGTTTCCCGCGCTGCTCTGGGTCTATCCGACCACGCGCTTATTCATCTGATCCCGGCCTACAGACAGAAACTCAAACTTTCTAAACCTGCTGTGCTGAGATCTAAGAACTGGAGCAGCAGCGAAGCTGTGGAGGAACTGCGTGATTGCCTGGACAACACAGACTGGGACATTTTTAGAACTTCTTCCAACAGCCTGGACGAATTTACAGATGCTGTGACGTCATACATCAGCTTCTGTGAGGACAGATGTATTCCAACACGCACCAGGGTGAGTTACAACAACGACAAGCCCTGGTTCACAGCAAAACTCAAACAGCTTCGTTTGGAGAAAGAGGTGGCCTTCAAGACTGGGGACAAGGATAGGTTCAGACTGGCTAAATACTCGTTTGGCAAGGAGATTAAGGAGGCCAAACGACAGTATTCAAAGAAGCTGGAACAACAATTTGCAGCCAACGACTCCTCGTCAGTCTGGAAAGGCCTTCGGGTGATCACCGGCTGCAAAACAAAATCCCCCCACTCTGTGGAAGACCTTCAACTTGCAAACGACCTGAATGAGTTCTACTGCAGATTCGACAGACAATGGACCAGTTCTAACCCTACCCCACATTCTGGACCACCCCCCACAGCTATCACACCTCTTCTTCCCAGCCTGGACAAAGACACTTCCCCCCCCCCCACAAAATGGTCCCAGACTGCCCCCTCCCCCCCATCACACCTCTCTCCATTCAGGAGAGAGATGTCAACAAACTACTGAAGAGACTGAACCCCCGCAAGGCAGCTGGACCAGACGCTGTCTCCCCCTCCACACTCAGGTACTGTGCGGACCAGCTGTCTCCAGTGTTCACGGACATCTTCAACACCTCACTGGCTGAATGCGTGGTACCTGCCTGCCTCAAAACATCCACCATCATCCCCGTTCCCAAAAAGCAGAGGATCACAGACCTTAATGACTACAGACCAGTCGCCCTGACCTCTGTAGTAATGAAGACCTTTGAGCGCCTCGTGCTGACCCACCTCAAGGCCATAACCAACCACCTCCTCGACCCACTGCAGTTTGCCTACAGAGCCAACAGGTCTGTAGACGACGCAGTCAACATGGGACTCCACTTCATCCTCCAGCACCTTGACTCCCCCGGCACCTACGCCAGGATCCTGTTTGTGGACTTCAGCTCCGCATTCAACACTATCGCCCCAGCTCTTCTCCGAGACAAGTTGACACAGCTGAGCGTGCCTGAGCCCACCTGCAGGTGGATCACTGACTTCCTGACAGACAGGAAGCAGCGCGTGAGGCTGGGCAAGCTTGTCTCTGAGCCCCGGACCATCAGCACTGGAGCCCCACAAGGTTGTGTGCTCTCCCCTCTACTCTTCTCCCTCTACACCAACAACTGCATCTCCAGCCACCCCTCTGTCAAACTCCTGAAGTTTGCAGACGACACAACCCTAATTGGATTAATCTCCAATGGGGACGAGGCCGCCTACAGAGAGGAAGTTGACAGCCTGGCTTCCTGGTGCAGCCAGAACTTCCTGGAGCTGAACGCTTCGAAAACTGTAGAGATGATAGCAGACTTCAGGAGGAGCCCAGCCCAAACCGCCCCCCTCACCATGTGCGACTCCCCAGTTAAAACAGTGGAGTCTTTCAGATTCCTGGGGACCATAATTGCACAGGACCTGAGGTGGGCTGAGAACATCACCACCATCACCAAGAAGGCCCAGCAGAGGATGTTCTTCCTGCGGCAACTGAAGAAATTCAACATGCCGCAGAAAGTGATGGTCGAGTTCTACACGGCCATCATTGAGTCCATCCTCACTGCATCAATCACCGTCTGGTTCGCTGCCTCCACTGCCAAGGACAAGGGCAGACTGCAGTGGATCATTCGGTCAGCTGAGAAGGTCATCGGCTGTGACCTGCCGGCTCTCCTACACCTGTTCCACTCCAGGACCAGGAAGAGAGCAGGCAAGATCATTGCTGATCCTTCCCATCCCGGCCACCACCTATTCCAGAGACTCCCATCTGGAAAAAGGTTCCGGGCCATCAAGTATAAACCTCGCGCCACCTGAACAGTTTTTTCCCCATGGCTGTGGGGCTCACAAACAAGCCCCCTGCATCACACTGACTCTGAATTTTGTGGCCATAACAATAATATTAGAGATTAAGATATTCACTAGGGCACAACAACCTGACCAATATTTAGGAGTGTGCCATTTTCTCTTTCCACCGCTCCACCACTGGATGGGTGGTAGGCACAATGTTGTCTCAAATCAATGCCCAAATATTTACTTAATTGTTTTAATGTCGTACTAACAAATGGAATCCAAATCATGCATACGTGACACAATTTCTGAAAGCAGTTGGAAAACCCCTTTGTGAACTAGTGTTGTAAAATTGCAGCCAACATCGATCCTTTCAAAACATGTTCATCCCATGCGTTAACTTTGCATAATAGGGAACAGATAGTTTGGCAAGCAAGGTTTATCATCAGAGCCCACCCACACCCCATCTGTTATAGGAACGTGCACGCTCATCTGCTGTGGCTCTAAGTTGGAGTTCCTGCGGTCAGCTGCGGGGGTGGTGGGGTCAATATCCACGAGTCCAAGCTTGCCATTCCTTCATTTTTGTTTGACAGCAAGTCATGTGAGTGTGAACCAGGAACGTCAAAAAAAAGGAAAGCATCCGGTGAAGGCACTGAGGAGGGTGACTTAGTTTCTGGCTTGTGTAAAAGTACAGAAAACAGCCACATCTATGTTCATTCAGAACATGCACTTAGTGTTAAATGCTCATCACACAATTTTTAACAACTTTCTTGCTCAATCATCTTTTTTCTATACTAATTCTTTTTCATTGCTCTTTCCCTTTGTGTTTGTGTTTGTGTGCAGTGAAGTGCAAATCTTTGACTTGACATCTATGTGGCGTCTGTTCCTAGTGTGACTGGAATGTCGTCTTATCCACTAGATCAGTTGTTTGATTGACTGTGACAAATAGATGAACAGAGATTCCATTCATACCATTATAACAGTGAAGCAGCATTTACATTAATGAACATGTAAATCTGTGGTGATCCAGGGACAGCCATTAGGATCACTATGACTTCTGAGGGGTGGATGGAAACTATAAAAAATATCCAACAGAACATTACTTATCTTCCCATCAAATAATTGGACAACTGAGGAGGATAGCAAAAATGAACACTTGAATTTTGCCAGTGATGACTCATATTATATTCATAATATCAACTAAGTGAAGGGAGTAGTGAATTTTCAACCACGGGTTCTGAATCCCACACCGATTCAAACACAAAATCATTCACTCATTTTAGGATGTGCTGTCAAACATATCATTCTTGATGACAGAATGTGTGACCTCCTAAATCATACAAGAATATAATTGCTTTCCTAGCACTTGTGAGTTGTGTGCGTTGGAATATAGCATATCATCTCATTGATGTTTAAAAATCGTTCCTATCAGTAGTGTCTTCTTTGGTACTGTATGGTATTGATCAGTATGTGTTCCAGTGTTGATCGAGTCAAAAACATATGATCTGCGCTCTGAAATAGTCCTCTGAGTGTACAGACGAATCAGTATAATCTCTTTTCACATCTGTTCTCTAACTCAAACAATCTCGTTACTACAGTTCACCATAGGACTCTATCTTTATCATTAGCTTCTGGGTTACTTAACCGCATCCTTAAATGTCAAAAGATGTCCATTGCTGTTGTAGCAACTCATGCCCCTTCAAAGTCATAGCTAGAGTTAGTAGCCTGAGTGAGTACGAACCACTCTTAGTGTTTCTGGAGACTAAAGTAACAAACTTCATCTGTGTTTACTATTCACCCGTAGAGTGGTTATGTGGTTTAAATGTTACGAACCCTCTTAGTAACCGTAAAAAAATCCAATAGTGACTCAAATCTTTTATCATGAGTGTCCTTTACAGATGTGATCATGACCCTTCTATCCAAGAATTTAATATGAACAAATTTAAAACTTCGTTTCTAAATAAGTACACAGGTATTTCCCTTGTGAGGTATTTAGGCAGGACAAGTGAAATCATCATTTAATTTTCAATCCACCTGCCTTATCCTCATTATACAAACATACTTCCATTGATTCACGAGGCACAATGTTCAACGCTTCAGGTATTGTCACATACATCTTCACCCGACTATGTCCCCTGTACACTGACTGGAAGCCGAACCTGGAAGGCCAAAATTTGGAATCTTGATCTTGAATCTGGAATTCTGAATCTTGAATCTTGAATCTTCAACTGACTTCCCCGAGGCTTGCTTCAACCCTGGTTCTAGTAACGGGTGGTTAACCCTTTGTCTTACCCTAGAATAGAGGCGCCTCGATACGGCCGACCGGTGTGTTGGTGCGCAATCTTTTGTTGTTTTTAGATCTTTTACTCAGTCAATTGCGACTCAAAAGCGGATTATTTTTCAAATGGAGAGCTAATTAACATCAGGGACACAACACCATCTGATTGATTTCCAAACTCTCGCCTCTCCGTTTGGATTTAGTGACTTACTTATGCCAAAGGTGCCGTTGGTCTCTTTCGGTACGCAGAGAGGGACTGGGCGGAGACGGAGAGAAGCGAGATGGGGCCATGTGCAGCTTCAGGGAGAGAGGATTACGCCGCCTCTCCGAGGTATTACCATCTCCAAGGTCCGCTCACTGTGCAATAAGATGGAAGAACTGCGCTCTCCTCAGGACAAAATAGAGACTTTATCTCTTCTGTTTTGTGTTACGGAATCGTGGATGACGGAATATCTACACCGGACTCTGCCGCACAGTGACCGGCTTCAGCTGTTACGCGCGGCCCGCGACCCGTCCTCTACGCAAGCCAAAAGGCGGAGGGATTTGTTTCATATAAACCATGGCTGGTGCAGCGACGTGAAAGTGATTTTACAATCCTGTTCCCCTGACCTGGAATTTTTTTTCATCACCTGCAGACCGTTTACCTCCCCGTGAATTCACTTCTTTTACCCTGGCCGGATTTTACATCCCACCGCAAGCTGACGTGCGCGAGGCTCAGCGTCAACTCGCTGATCAGATACTAGGAGTGGAGAGAAGGGAGAGAGAACACGTATCCCCTGTTATTGTCATTGGGACTTAAAAAAGGGCAACTTGACTCACGAACTCCCCAAATACAAACAGTTTGTTAAATGCCCGACCAGAGGGGAGAATACTCTGGACCACTGCTACGTACCATCAGCAGGGCTTATCATGCAGTTTCCGCGCTGCTTGGGTCTACCCGACCACGCGCCTTATTCATCTGATCCCGGCCTAAGACAGAAACTCAAACTTTCTAAACCTCCTGTGCTGAGATCTAAGAACTGGAGCAGCAGCGAAGCTGTGGAGGACGGTGATTGCCTGGGACAACACAGACTGGGACATTTTTAGAACTTTTTCCAACAGCCCTGGACGAATTTACAGATGCTGTGACGTCATACATCAGCTTCTGTGAGGACAGATGTATTCCAACACGCACCGGGTGAGTTACAACAACGACAAGCCTGGTTCACAGCAAAACTCAAACAGCTTGTTTGGAGAAAGAGGTGGCCTTCAAGACTGGGGACAAGGAAGGTTCAGACTGGCTAAATACTCGTTTGGAAAGGAGATTAAGGGGGCCCAAAAGGGACAGTATTCAAAGAAGCTGGAACACAATTTGCACCCAAACGACTCCTCGTCAGTCTGGAAGGCCTTCGGGTGATCACCGGCTGCAAACAAAACCCCCCCCCACTCTGTGAAGACCTTCAACTTGCAAACGACCTGAATGAGTTTACTGCAGATTCGACAGACAAGGGGACCAGTTCTAACCCTACCCCAATTCTGAACCACCCCCACAGTATCACACCTCTTCTTCCAGCTGGACAAAGACAACTTCCCCCCCCCCCCCCACAAAATGGTCCCAGACTGCCCCCTCCCCCCATCACACCTTCTCTCCATTCGGGAGAGAGATGTCAACAAATACTGAAGAGACTAAACCCCCGCAAGGCAGCTGGCCCAGACGCTGTCTCCCCCCCCACACTCAGGTACTGTGCGGACCAGCTGTCTCCAGTGGGTTTACGGACATCTTCAACACCTCACTGGCTGAATGCGTGGTACCTGCCTGCCTCAAAACATCCACCATCATCCCCGTTCCCAAAAAGCAGAGGATCACAGACCTTAATGACTACAGACCAGTCGCCCCGACCTCTGTGAGTAATGAAGAACCTTTGAGCGCCTCGTGCTGACCCACCTCAAGCCATAAAAACCACCTCCTCGACCCACTGAAATTTGCCTACAGAGCCAACAGGTTGTAGACGACGCAGTCAACATGGACTCCACTTCATCCTCCAGCACCTTGACTCCCCGGCACCTACGCCAGGATCCTGTTTTTGGACTTTAGCTCCGCATTCAACACTATCGCCCCAGCTTTCTCCGAGACAAATTGACACAGTGAGCGTGCCTGAGCCACCTGCAGGTGGATCCCCTGACTTCCTGACAGACAGGAAGCAGGCGTGAGGCTGGGCAAGCTTGTCTCTGAGCCCCGGACCATCAGCACTGGAGCCCCACAAGGTTGTGTGCTCTCCCTCTACTCTTCTCCTCTACACCAACAACTGCATCTCCAGCCACCCCTCTGTCAAACTCCTGAAGTTTGCAGACGACACAACCCTATTGGATTAATCTCCAATGGGGACGAGGCGCCTACAGAGAGGAAGTGACAGCCTGGCTCCTGGGGCAGCCCGAACTTCCCGGAGCTGAACGCTCGAAAATGTAGAGATGATAGCAGACTTCAGGAGGAGCCCAGCCCAAACCGCCCCCCTCACCATGTGCACTCCCAAGTTAAAACAGTGGAGTCTTTCAGATTCCTGGGGACCATAATTGCACAGGACCTGAGGTGGGCTGAAACATCACCAATCACCAAGAAGGCCCAGCAGAGGATGTTCTTCCCGGGGGCAACTGAAGAAATTAAACATGCCGCAGGAAAGTGATGGTCGAGTTCTACACGGCCATCATTGAGTCCATCTCACTGCATCAATCACCGTCTGGTTTACTGCCCCACTGCCCAAAGGACAAGGCAGACTGCAGCGGATCATTCGGTCAGCTGAGAAGGGCATCGGCTGTGACCTGCCGGCTCTCCTACACCTGTTCCCATCCGGGACCGGGGAAGAGAGCAGGCAAGTATTGTGTTTCCTTTCCCACCCCGGCCCCCACCTTTCCAGGGGACTCCCATCGGAAAAAAAGTTCCGGGCCATAAAGTCCAAAACCTCGCGCACGAAAGTTTTTTCCCATGGCTGTGGGGCTCACAAACACCCCCCTGCTCACTGACTTCCCCCCCCCCCCGACAACTTTAATATATTGGTTGGCACACCCGGAAACAACCCTGCACCTTAGACCGAGTGCCTTTTGTTTTTTTTTTGTTTTTTTTTTCTTTTTTTTTTGTTATATTGTTGTTTCTTCCGTTTTGTTGTTTGTCCTAATGACCAAACCAAAACCAAAGGGAAATTTCCCTGTATATTAATAACTTGGCAAAAAAAAGATTCTGATTGATTCTGATTCTGATTTGACCCGGGGTTGCCCGCAGTGGAGTCACGCCTTTGATATTTTGGGCTTCGCAGGCAATGAATGGTTTGCGGTCGGGGACTTTTGAAGACAATGTCACTAATCTTTTTTCCCGCCCATTACCCCAAAAGGGTCATTTTATATATCAGAAATTTGAAAAACTTTTAAACATTGCCCACGACATGTAAATTCTCCTTGATTTTGACTCTGATTTTCATGCTCTCTCTTTTGGGAGTATGTTCTTCCACTTTGTCTTTTGGTCTCTTGAGCCTTCAACATCTTTGGGTTTTGTAAATGTGTGCCTCTTCACTTGGGCTTGACACAGTGAAAATGAACCACGTTTTTGGAGACCCTTTAAACCAACAGCGGGGGTTTCCCGTACTGCAAACCACTTCAAATGTCCTTCCGGCGTTTTTTATACCATTCCCTTTAAATCCCCTTTTATCATTGTACCCAAATTACCTTTTTCCAGTTCCAAACTTGCATTTTTCTTTCTTTTGGAAATTTGGGTACATGTTTGGTTTTGCTTGTCCCGTTTCTATTGTTCGTCCCCCGTCTCTGATATGGTATTTTCCTCCTGCTGATACGGGGCGAGGATAGATTTTCTTAGGGTATCCCTTTTCCTAAGGGGGGGTTCTTTACGGGGGCATATGGAGTAAAATGGAGGTGTCTGACACAGTTTTTTGTTTTTTTTGTATTTTGTCCCTTTTTTTTCTATCAGATTCCTTTATCATTTGCGGGTTTGATCGTTTTTTGTCCCTCCTTTCAAAAACTGGAAATCCCAAAATTTTTGTCTTTTTCGCGTTTTTTCCCCTTTTGCCTTTTTTGCTTTCTTGTAGTGGAAACAAAAGATTTTAAATATTGGGTAAGAGTCCCCTCTGTGGCGGTTGGCAATTTGGCCAGCGTTTATGCCCCTTTTTTCCCCATATTCTTGCAAGGGGTTGCGATGCCTTTTAAAAGGGTTTTTTTCTGTACACATCACAGGAGTAAAATTTCCTTTGGACTTTTAGTGGCTTTTCCCTGGAAGGGTTCCTTTTGTTTTCTTTTTGTAAATTTTAAAAAGGGAAGCAAGATTAAACTACTTAAAACTATTTAGATTACTTCC
>VCHM03000569.1:0-11826 GCA_006182925.3 Reinhardtius hippoglossoides
AGATGAAGGAAGAGATAGATAGAAGGAAGAGGATGATAGATGGAAGGAAGGATAGATGAAGGAGATAGATGGAAGGATAGGAAGTAGATAGATAGATAGATAGATAAAGGATAGATAGATAAGGATAGATGAGAAGAAGGAAGGATAGATGGAAGGAAGGATAGATAAAGAAAAGGGAAGGATAGATAGATGGAAGAAGAAGATAGAAATGAAGGATAGATGGAAGGAAGGATAGATAGAAGGAAGGATAGATGGAAGGATAGATGAAGAAGAAGATAGATAGATGATAGATAGATGAAGAAGTGATAGATAGATAGATTAGAAGGATAGATAGAAGGAAGGATAGATGATGGAAGGAAGGAAGGATAGATGGAAGGAAGATGATAGAGGAAGGAAGGATAATGAAGGAAGGTAGATAGTGAGATGAGATAAGATAGGAAGGATAGGATAGATAGAAGATGAAGATAGATAGAAGGAAGGATAGATAGATAAGGAGATAGATAGAGGAAGGAAGGATATAGAGAAGGAAGGATAGATGGAAGGAAGGATAGATAGATGAAGAAGGATAAGAAGGGTAGATAGAAGAAGATAGATAGATAGATAGATAGAAGGATAGATAGATAGATAGAAGGATAGATAGAAGGAAGGATAGATAGAAGGAAGGATAGATGGAGAAGGATAAGGATGGAAGGAAGGATAGAAGGAAGATGATGAAGGAGATAGATGAGGAAGGAAGGATAGATGAGAAGGATAGATGAGAAGATAGATAGATGAAGATAGGATAGATAGATAGATAGATAGAAGGAAGGATAGATAGAAGAGATAATAGAAGGAAGGATATGAAGGAGATGATAGAAGGATGATAGATAAGATGATAGTAGAGAGAATGATAGATGGAAGGAAGGATAGATAGTTAGATAGAAGGATAGTATAGAAGATAGGATAGATAGATAGAAGAAGGAGATATGATAGAAGGAAGGATAGATGGAAGGAAGGATAGATAGATGGAAGGAAGGAAGATGATGGAAGATGAGAAGGAAGGATAGATAGATAGATAGAAGATAGAGATAGATAGATAGAGATAGATAGATGATAGAAGGAAGGATAGATGAAGGATAGGATAGAAGGAAGGAAGATAGAGATGGATAGAGGATAGATAGAAGAGGATAGATAGGAAGGAAGATAGATGAGGAAGGATAGATAGTAAGGATAGATAGAAGGAAGGATAGATAGAAGAAGGAGGATAGATGAAGGAAGGATAGATGAGAAGGAAGGATAGATGGAAGGAGTGAAGGATGGAGAGATGGAAGGAGGATAGATAGGAAGGAAGAAGATAGAGGAGAAGAAGGAGATAGAAGATAGGAAGGATAGATAGAAGGAAGGATAGAGTAGATGAGATAGATAGATAGAGAAGGATAGATAGAAGGATAGGATAGATAGATAGATGAAGATAGGATAGATGAGATAGATGAAGGAAGGATAGATGGAAGATAGATGAGAAGGAAGGATAGATAGGAAGATAGATGAAGGAGATAGATGAGAAGGATAGATAGGAAGAATAGGAAGAGTAGATAGAAGGAAGGAAGATAGAGGAAGGAAGGATAGATAGAAGGAAGATAGATAGATGGATGGAAGGAAGGATAGATGAAGGATAGATGGAGGAGGATAGTGAAGGAAGGATAGAGGAGATAGAAGGAAGGATAGGATAGACGAAGGATAGATAGAGATAGATAGGAAGATAGTAGATAGATAGATAGAAGGAAGGATAGATAGAGAGAAGGAAGGATAGGAAGGAAGGAAGATGGAGAGGAGAAGAGAGGATAGATAGAGGAAGCGATAGATGGAAGGAAGGATAGATGAGATGAGGATAGAAGGATAGATGAGAAGGAAGGATAGATAGATGGATAGGATAGAGAGGAAGGATAGATGAAGGAAGGATAGATGGAAGGAAGGATAGATAGATGGAAGGAAGGAAGGAAGATGGAAGGAAGGATAGATGGAAGAAGGATAGATAGAAGGTAGATAGATAGAAGGAAGGAAGGAAGATAGATAGGAAGAGATAGAGGAAGGATAGATAGAAGGAGGATAGAGGAGAGCAAGGATGGATAGATGGAAGGAGGAAGGAAGGAGAGGATAGATAGGGAAGGAAGGATAATGAGGATAGATGAGAAGTAGATAGATAGATAGATAGATAGATAGATGATAGATAGATGAAGATAGATAGAAGGAAGGATAGATGAAGGAAGGATAGAAGAAGGAGGAGGGATAGAGGAAGCAGGAGGAAGATGGAAGGATGGATAGGAAGGAGAAGGATAGATGGAAGGAAGGATGATGAGTGAAGGAAGATAGAGAAGGATAGATAGATAGGAAGGAAGGATAGATGAAGAAGGATAGAGGAAGGAAGGCTAGATGAGAGAGGCTAGATAGATGGAAGGATGAGAGGAAGAAGGAAGGATAGAGCGAAGGAAGAAGGAAGGATAGAGAGAGGAAGGATAGATAGATGGAAGAGGAAGATAGAGGAAGGATGATAGAAGAAGGATAGAAGATAGATGGAGGAAGGAAGATGAAGAAGGAGTAGATGAAGGAAGATAGATGAAGGAAGGATAGAAGGAAGAGGAAGGAAGATAGAAGGAAGGAAGGATAGATAGGAAGGAAGGATGATAGAAGGAAGGATAGAGAGGAAGGAGATAGATAGAGGAAGATAGACGGAAGGAAGATAGAAGGAGAAGATAGAGAGAAGATAGATAGAGAGATAGATGAGAGAAGATAGAGAGGAAGGAGAGAAGAAGGAAGGATAGAGGCGGCGGCCGGCCGGCAGACCGCGCAGCGAGGGCGGCCGGCCGGCGGCGGCCGGCAGCGGAGCCGGCGCGCGCGGCGGCGCGAGCGCGGCAGCGAGCGGCGGCGGCAGGAGCGGCAGCGAGCCAGCGACGAGCGGCCGCCAGCGGCCGGCCGGCCGGAGCGGCCGGCAGGAGCCGCCGAGCGAGCCGGCGGCGAGCGAGCGCGCCAGGAGCGAGCGGCCGGCAGCGAGCGGCGGCGAGCGGCCGGCAGCGGCGCGAGAGAGCCGGCGGCGCGAGGACGGGAGCGAGCCGGCGCAGCGGCGCGAGAGAGCGGCGGCGAGGGGGCGGACGAGCGGCGGCCGCGGCGGCAGCGGAGCAGGGCAGCGAGCCGGCGGCCAGGGCCGGCGCCGAGCGAGCAGCGGCCAGCGAGCGCGGCGAGGAGCGGCGCAGCGAGCGGCCGGGCGAGCGGCGGCGGAGCGCCGCCGGAGGAGCGAGCGGCCGGGGAGCGGCGGCAGCGAGCGGCGGCGGAGGGCCGGGGCGAGCGCGGCGACGAGCGGCACGGCGGCGAGCGGGGCAGAGCGGCCGGCGCGAGCGGCCAGGAGCCGCCGGCAGCGAGCCGGCGGGAGCGGCCGGCCGCGAGCCGGCCGGCGGAGCGAGCCGGCGGCGCAGGCGGCCGGGGGGCGGCGAGCGAGCGAGCCGGCCGAGCGAGCCGGCCGGCGGCGAGCGGCGGGAGCGAGCCGGCGAGCCGGCCGGCCGGCGAGCGAGCGGCCGGCGAGCGAGCGGCCGGCAGCGAGCGGCCGGCGAGCGGGCCGGCGGCGAGCGAGCGAGCGAGCGGGAGCGGCGAGCGAGCGACGAGCGAGCGAGCGAGCGAGCGAGCGGCGGCAGCGAGCGGCGGCGAGCAGCGGCCGGCAGCGAGCCGGCCGGAGCGAGCCGGCCGGCGAGCGAGCCGGCCGGCCGAGCGAGCGAGCCGGCCGGCAGCGAGCGGCGAGCAGCGGCCGGCAGCGAGCCGGCCGGCGAGGAGCCGGCCGGCAGCGAGCCGGCGAGCGGCCGGCAGGAGCGACGGCGGACGAGCGAGCCGGCGAGCCGGCGCAGCGGAGAGAGCGGCGGCGAGCAGCGAGCGGCCGGCAGCGAGCGGCGCGGCGAGCGAGCGGCGGAGCGAGCGGCGGAGCGAGCGGCCGGAGCGAGCGGCCGGCGAGCAGCGGCCGGCGGCGAGAGCCGGCCGCGAGCGAGCCGCGAGCGGCCGGCGAGCGAGCCGGCCGGCCAGCGAGCCGGCCGCGGCGAGCCGGCCGGCCGCGGAGCCGGCAGCGAGACCCCGCGAGCGAGCGAGCCGGCCGGCAGCGAGCCGGCCGGCGAGCAGCCGGCAGCGAGCCGGCGAGCGAGCGCAGCGGCGGCGAGCAGCGGCAGCCGGCCGGCCGCGAGCCGGCCGGCGAGCAGCCGGCCGGCGAGCGAGCGAGCGAGCGGCGAGCGAGCGAGCGAGCGAGCGAGCGAGCGAGCGAGCAGCGAGCGAGCGAGCCGGCGAGGAGCGGCGGCAGCGGCGGCCGGCCGAGCGAGCCGGCCGGCGAGCGAGCCAGGGCGGCGGCGAGGAGCCGGCGGGAGCAGCGGCCGGCAGCGAGCGAGCGGCGAGCGAGCGGCGAGCGAGCGAGCCGGCGAGCGAGCGACGGGCGAGGCAGCGGCCGGCGGCGAGCGGCGCGGCAGCGAGCGGCGGCGAGCGAAGCCGGCAGCGAGAGCGGCCGGCAGGAGCGGCGCGCGAGCGAGCGGCCGGCAGGAGCACGCGCAGGAGCGCGGCGGCAGAGCCGGCGAGCAGCCGGCAGCGAGCCGGCCGGCGCGGCCGGCGAGCCGGCCGGCGAGCGAGCGGCGCCGGCGACGAGCGACGAGCGAGCCGGCGCGAGCGAGCGCGGGCAGCGAGCGCCGAGCGAGCGCCAGCGAGCGGCAGCCGAGCAGCCGGCCAGCGAGCCGGCAGGCAGCGAGCCGGCCGGCAGCGAGCGAGCCGGCCGAGCGAGCCGCGGCAGGCGAGCGGAGCGAGCGAGCGAGGCAGCAGCGACGAGCGAGCGAGCGAGCGAGCCGGCGAGCGAGCGAGCGGCCGAGCGAGCGACGCCGGCCAGCGAGGACCGGCGGCAGCGGAGCGAGCCGGCCGCAAGCGAGCCGGCGGCCAGGCGACCGCCGCGAGCGAGCGAGCGAGCCGGAGCGAGCCGGACGGCGCGAGCGACGAGCGAGCCGGCCGGCAGCAGGAGCGCCGCGAGGAGCCGGCAGCGAGCAGCCGGCGAGCCGGCCGGCGAGCGAGCCGGCCGGCAGAGCGAGCCGGCGAGCCAGCGAGCGAGCGAGCGGCGCGGAGCGAGCCGGCGCAGCGAGCACGAGCGAGCGCAGCCGGCGGCGGCGAGCCGGCCGGCGAGCGAGCCGGCGGCAGCGAGGCCGAGCGGCGAGCGAGCGAGCGAGCGGCGGCGAGCGAGAGCGGCGAGCGGCCAGAGGCGAGCCGCGAGCCGGCCAGCGAGCAGCCGGCCGCACGGCCGGCCGGCCGGCGAGCGCGGCCGGCGAGCGGAGGCCGGCGAGCGAGCAGCCGGCGAGCGAGCGAGCCGCCGGCAGCGAGCAGCGGCCGGCAGAGCAGCCGGCGGCGAGCGGGCGAGAGCCGGCGCGAGCGAGCGAGCGAGCAGCGAGCGAGCGAGCGAGCGCGAGCGAGCCGGCGAGCGAGCGAGCCGGCCGGAGCGAGCGGCGAGCGAGCGGCCGGCAGCGAAGCCGGCCGGCAGCGAGGGCCGGCCGACGGCACGGGAGCCGGCCGGAGCGAGCGAGCGAGCGAGCCGGCGGCGGCGAGCCGGCCGGAGCGAGCGGCGAGCCGGAGGCGAGCGAGCGAGCCGGCCGGCGAGCGAGCGGCGGAGCAGAGCGAGCGAGCGAGCGAGCGAGCGGCGAAGCGAGCGAGCCGAGCGAGCGAGCCGGCCAGCGAGCGCGCCGAGCGAGCGAACGAGAGCCGGCCGGCAGCGAGAGCCGGCGAGCGAGCGAGCGAGAGCGAGCGAGCCGGCCGGCAGAGCAGCCGCCGGGCGAGCAGGAGGCGACGGCGGCGAGCGAGCGGGAGCCGGCCGGCGAGCGACCGGCCGGCGAGAGCGACGCGGCACTGAGCGGCCGCAGCGAGCCGCGAGCAGGCCGGCTAGCGAGCCGGCCAGCGAGCACGAAGCGAGCGAGCGAGCGAGCGGCCGGCGAGCGAGCCGGCCGGCGAGCGAGCCGGCGAGCCGGCCGGCGAGCGAGCCGCGGCCAGCGAGCCGGCGAGCCGGCCGGCGAGAAGCAGGCCGGCCAGCGAGCCGGCGAGCCGGCCGGCGAGACAGCCGGCCGGCGAGCGAGCCGGCGAGCCGGGGCCAGCGAGCGAGCCGGCGGCGAGCGAGCGAGCGATCCTGCCTGCGATCGATGCCGGCGAGCATAGCGAGCGAGCATAGCTACGAGCTAGCTTCCTCATGTCTTCCTCGTATCTCCCTCTATCTAACTATATATCCTTCCTTCCATCTATCATTCCTCCTATCTATCCATCCTTCCATCTATCTATCCTTCTATCCTTCCTTCTATATATATCTATATAGCTCAACCAGAAGTACAAACGCACGTCACCTCTTCCTAAAATTGCTCAATAAAAAGAGATGCCCGGGCCGGTGCAGTTCGGGCCCTTAGCAGCGAGAGGTCGGAAATTTTGGATGAGCTCTCCCCTGCAGCCCTTGGTGGCTCAGCCCGGTTTTCAAAGTTTGCCAGATACAGGTCCAAAGATGATGCCAGAGGCCAGTTGATCCTGAAACCCACACAGGTGCAGTTTAGTCCCCGAACCACCCAGGGACCCCATATTTGCACCAAACCTTAAGGTCGGCACCCAGGAGGTGCTTGACAAATCTGATGGCTCTAGCTCAACCAGAAGTAAAAAAACACCTCTAACTTTTGTCTCAGCTGCTGACTGCACAGTGGGCCTGTACTGAATGGACACTGAAAAGGGCCACTGTCTGGGCCCCTTAGCAGCTAGAGGTCTGACATTTTGGATGAGCTCTCCCCTGTGGCCCTTGGTGGCTCAGCCCGGTTTTCAAAGTTCTGCCAGTTACAGGTCCAAAGATGATGCCAGAGGCCAGTTGATCCTGAAACCCACACAGGTGAAGTTCGGTCCCCGAACCACCCAGGGACCCCATATTTGCACCAGAGCTTAAGGTCGGCACCAGTAGGTGCATGAAAGGTCTGGTGGCTCTACCTCAACCAGAAGTACCATAAAGACCTCTAAATTTTGTCTCAGATGCTGACTGCACAGTGGGCCTGTACTGAATGGACACTGAAAAGGGCCACTGTCTGGGCCCCTTAGCAGCTAGAGGTCGGAAATTTTGGATGAGCTCCCCCCTGCGGCCCTTGGAGGCTCAGCCCGGTTTTCAAAGTTCTGCCAGTTACAGGTCCAAAGATGATGCCAGAGGCCAGTTGATCCTGAAACTCACACAGGTGCAGTTCGGTCCCCGAACCACCCAGGGACCGCATATTTGCACCAGAGCTTAAGGTCGGCACCCAGGAGGTGCTTGAACAATCTGGTGGCTCTAGCTCAACCGGAAGTAAAAAAACACCTCTAACTTTTGTCTCAGCTGCTGACTGCACAGTGGGCCTGTACTGAATTGTGATGGAAATCTGGAAATACAAGAGGCTGGAAACACCAAAGTTATCCACGTGTATTTTAATAGGGGCTTTCTGCAGAAAGGATCAACACAGAGGATCACAAGGATCTCAGAGTGAAGATGCAAGACACTCAAATGCAAACATCTTATATAGGAGGAGTAAGGCTGTCTCTCAGAACCAGTTCAGACTGGTTCTGTAGGCGCGGGAGAGAGACAATCTAAACACAAGTAAGGAGATAAGCAGACACACAGATGGGTAATTTAGACGGCAAATGGCCTTGCAGTTTTCAAGTCACAAACAGTTCGGACCATAAAACAGCTCAAGTCATAAAGCATTTGGACAGTTTGTTTGTAGTTGTTGATACAGGTCATAAAAGTCTTTAGACCAGGGGTGCCCACACTTTATACGCTTGTGAGCTACTCTTGTAATGACCAGCTCCACAAGATCTACCGACCAAATAATGTTGGTATCCACCGCCGCCACGCCCCCCCGCCCCGTACATAAATAAACTGAAATAACAGCAAATGAATGCCTCCGCCGCCACGCCCCCCGCCCTGTACTGAAATTTACTGAAATAACAAGTGAATGCCTCCACCTTTCAGTCAGTGTCGTAGTTTTTGTGAACCGTCCGAAAATGCCGCGGCTGTACCTCAATGGGCGCGACGGTAAATTAACTCTGAGAGCGCCGGAGCGTCCACGTGATTGACTCATGACCAATCGTGCATGCGTGACGCGATCGACCAGCACTACGACCGGTCGATCGCGATCGACGTATTGGGCACCCCTGCTTTAGACCATGCTGCAACAACTTACTTCCAAATACAAAATAGTTTATCAACCTTACTTAGTTCATTTTTCTACTACATTTCCTTCCTTTTTGTCATTTATGACAACATAAGAGAATTACTGTAAAAAATCAAATACATCAATTCACAAGGATTTCAAAATGCATCATCATCATCATCCCTGTAGTGCAAAGCAAACTGCTATTGTCGTGGACACAGGTACGGTCTTAAAAGGGAGTAAGGACTGATAAGAGCAGACTAAACAGCCAATACAACAACATCACATTCTTCATCACTATCAAAAGGGTTCTGGGGAGGGAACCAGTCAGAGAGGGGAAACACATCTCTGGGCTCAGTAGCAAGGTCATCACGGGACAGTTGCATATCTGTACCAACGTGGCCGGTCACCGTATCACCAACCCACCTATACATAAGGGCCTCCATGCATGTAAGGGTGCATGAACAAAAGCATAATATAATACCAAAAGTCAGTAGTACAGGAATTAACAGTTGAACTAGCATCGCACCCCAGGGGCCAAATGTGTCAACCAGCCATCTGTTGAATTAAAATCCTGCAGAGTCAGAGGGATTAAAGGCATCTCTAATCTTCTCTAGTGAATAGATTACAGAGGTGAGGTTGTCAGATTATCATGGATCAACGTTACACAAGCATCTTTAGTAAAATTTAGGGTGGCACAAAAGCCACCTGTTTTGGCCAGAATATAATTAAGTGCCATTTCATGCTTCAAGAGTGTTAGACGGTGTTATTTTGTCATTTGAAGAAAGATACTTGAAACCCCTAATTGTTTCGTTTGCGAACATGGATAAAGAATAAGTCATGTTGTCTATGTGGTCAGCTAAAAATGTGACACCATACCATGGTAAAAGGCTGATTCCCCACTTCTCGCCAAGGGAAATTCGCCAATGATATGACTCTATTGTGGTAAATTGTGCCATGTCACGTTTAAATCTAGAATTGGAGGATTTTATGGCCATAACAATAATATTGGAGATTAAGATATTCACTAGGGCACAACAACCTGACCAATATTTAGGCAGATAAGGATATAGTGAGCCTTTCCCACATTGCCATGCAAAATTAGTGAGCACGGAGCTACCATTGTAATTGATTACCCTTCCATTTGAGGAGACACCTTTATCATACAAATAAATGTCACAAGAAGCTTTTCCTAGGGATTGGCCTGTAGAAATTTGGCAATAACACATCTGTAATGTCGTGACCGTAGATCTAATTGGTGTGTCATCGGGTATGCAAATACATTTACTGGCTTATCATTAAAAAAGGTGGATCTCGCGGAACAAACTAAAGAGACGCTGACCTTCCCCATAAAATTTAGCCAATTGTTTTTAGTGTGCCATTTTCTCTTTCCACCGCTCCACCACTGGATGGGTGGTAGGCACAATGTTGTCTCAAATCAATGCCCAAATATTTACTTAATTGTTTTAATGCCGTACTAACAAATGGAATCCAAATCATGCATACGTGACACAATTTCTGAAAGTAGTTGGAAAACCCCTTTGTGAACCAGTGTTGTAAAATTGCAGCCAACATCGATCCTTTCGAAACATGTTCATCCCATGCGTTAACTTTGCATAATAGGGAAACAGATAGTTTGGCAGACAAGGTTTCTCATCAGGGCCCACCCACACCCCATCTGTGTACGTGCAGCCAACATCTCCTCCAAAGTGCACGCTCATCTGCTGTGGCTCTAAGTTGGAGTTCAGGTCAGCTGCAGGGGTGGTTGAGGTAAACCTGAAAGAGAATGTGTGAAGCGGATATTGGCTGGCGAGCAGCTGCTTTCGCTGCTGCATCCACTCCGGCATTACCTTGTGATACTGGGTCATTATTAAAAGTGTGAGCATTACATTTACATATTGCAACCTGTTTGGGGAGGACGACAGCATCAAGCATCTGAGACACTAGAGCATGATGTGCAATTGGTTTGCCTGATGATGTAAGGAATTCTCTGTGTTTCTAAATCGTGCCAAAATCATGTACTACAACACATGCATATCTACTGTCAGTGTAGATATTGACCCTTCTCCCTTCAGCCAATTTGTATGTTTCAATGAGATCAGTGAGCTCTGCTGCTTGTGCAGACAGAGAAGCAGGGAGAGGTCGTGCAATCAATGTATCATGTGCTGTTACCACAGAGAAACCAACTTGATTTTCTCCCGTGTCTGAATGCGAGATGCTGATCCATCCACAAACAATTCAAAGTCTGGATTCTGCAACGGTGTTTCCTGTAAGTTGGTCTGGGGAAACAAACTTTGGTTATTGTTACTACACAGTTGTTTTGTTCACCATCTCCTTCTGTTGGAAGAAGAGTAGCTGGGTTTAGAACATTACATCTTTTCACATTGATGTTTAGGCATTTCCAACAGAATAGCATGTTATAGATAGCATCATAGACACAGCATTTGGGATCAGCAGGGTGAGTGCGGAGTATCCTACTAAATCCTTGGATACCATGACCGTCTTATCTGAAGCTGCTACAGCTCTAAGACAAGTAAGGAGGCCTGTATCAACAGGATCAAGTTTCGTTGAGAAAAATGCCACATGTCTCTGTTTACCCCCATGGTCTGGTAGTAGAACTGATAGTAGCCCCCCTTCTCGTCAACTGCCTGTGTGAAAGGTCGGTCAGGGTTCGGTAGTCCTAAAGTTGGGGTCGTTTGTAAGGACAGTTTCAAGTCAGTGAAAGCTTTCTCTGTCATCAGTCCATATGACTTTCCTATATGCTTGTAGGCCTTGCTCGTATGCGATTGCGCTGAGGGGCTCCTCGAGGACAGCATAGTTAGGAATAAATGATCTGCAAATAAAAGCAGATTCCCAGTAATGACATCACTTGTTTCTTTGTAACAGGTTTAGGAATATTTTAAATTGCTAATACTCTCTTAGGGGAGAGGGATTTGCCCTCTGCTGTGATCACATGCCCTTAAAAATAAACTTGTACTTTTACAAACTGCAGTTTTTTAGGCTTGCCCTATGACCTTCTGCATTTAGATGTTTTAGTAGAGCTACAGAATCATTTTCACAATATTCTTCAGTTGATTCAGATCAGATTCAAGAGTTTATTGTCATATGCACAACGATAACATTAAGCAGTCGCTTGCAATGAAATGCTTGGGTCACAGGCTCTCTTATAACAATGCTCAATCAAAATTTAAAATATACATATCTAAAATATATATATATACACCTAAAGAAAAAAAGAAAAACAATAGTGCAAGTGTGTGCAATAGTGCAAATATGCAATAGTGCAAATATGCTAAGGTGCAGAGTTATGACTGATTGGAGGAGTTTAAAAGTCTTATGGCCTGGGGGATGAAACTGTCTCTGAGCCTTGTGGTGCGGGCCCGGATGCTGCGGTACCGTCGGCCAGACGGCAGCAGGCAGAAAAGTTTATGGCTGGGGTGATAAGGGTCTTTAATGATCCGGTTGACCTTCTTCCTACACCGCTGGGTGTAGAGGTCCTCCATGGATGGCAGCTCCGTCCTGGTGATGTGCTGGGCAGACTTCACCACCCTCTGCAAAGCCTTGCGGTTAAGGGCGGTGCAGCTGCCGTACCAGGCGGTGATGCAGCCAGTCAGGATACTCTCTATGGTGCACCTGTAGAAATTGCAGAGAA
>VCHM03000570.1:0-11816 GCA_006182925.3 Reinhardtius hippoglossoides
TTTGTTTGTTCGTTAATGGGATTATGTGGAATTTGATGCAGATCTAAATAAAAATGAGTCTCTAGTGAATTCCAAAGTGGTTTCCTAAGGAGCGTGTTGGTTCTTGGTGGAGGTCTGAGCTCTTTGAGTGATTCTGACAGATTAGTCACCAACTTCAATGAAGCTGTGTCCTAATGCAGGGGCCACACTAGAGGAAACTAGATCCTCTTCAGAGCAGGTCACAGTAGAAACAGTCTCTTACTCTGTGTGTGAGGGTCCAGGTTCATTACTGAAGTCTATAGCAAGTCCTTTGGACCGGTCACTCTTCAGAGACACACAGCTGGGCCCTGGAGACTCTGCTCTCAGTCTGTGGTCCTGACCTCTGCAAATACAAACATGTTTTTATTCAGAACACATCATTCACTGGTTCATTCTCTGAGGATTCAGTTTGGAGGTTCACATGTTTATAGCAGGTCTCTTACTTTGTGTGTGAGGGTCCAGGTTCATTACTGAAGTCTATAGCAAGTCCTTTGGACCGGTCACTCTTCAGAGACACACAGCTGAACACTGGAGACTCTGCTCTGTCCTCCTCTTCCTCCTCTTCCTCCTCATAACCACTCATCTTCAGTCTGAGAGGAAAAACACTGTGAGCTCAAAGGAATCAGGACAAACCAGTCTGTCAAGAAACACACCCAAAAAAAACAAGGAAGTACACACACACACACACACACACACACACACACACACACACACACACACACACACACACGTCTGTTCAAGAAACACACCCCAAAATACAAAGGAAGGACACACACACACACACACACACACACACACACAAACACAAACACACACACACACCACACACACCAGCTAAGGTGACTGTAACGTATGATTGTGAAATCACGTTCTGTTATTAAACACTTGATGAACAGATGTGATGAAGATAAAACACGAAGCTGTGAGTTAACTCTGTTAATTAGTCCTTTGAAGCTCTTTGTTCCACAGCTGCTGTTCACATCTGTCTCTGGGGATCCGATCACATGAAACCACGTCTGTCACCAGGTGTGAACTGACAAACTTAGAGTCGTGTGATCAGCAGACGGATGTTAACAGCAGGTGTGAGAGTGGGACAGTAAAACCTTCAGAAAGTTGTGTTCACACTCACCTGCTCACTTTTCTTCCTTCTGCTCATCCAGGTGAAAATGGAGTCTGACACTTCCCTGTTCTCAGGCTCCTCCTCTCTCTCTTTACAGTAGATATGAGAGTTGCTCACAGACCAGTTAAAGCTGCAGTGTGTAAGACTCAGGTGAAAGGATCCATCTTTGGAATTAAATATAAAATAATCCTGGTGATGTTTCCACTAGTGTGTTTGATCTAAATTGTCTGAATCACAGTTTTCTTTACTGTAGAATGGGAAGATCTGTATCACGTTATAACGTGAAACTCAGCACGTTGTCCTGTGGAGTGGAGCTTCCTGAAACAGCCGCTCACAGGAGGAAACAGGCTCTATGGCACAAACACATGAGATGTGTCCGGCTGTGGATGCACACACAATATGTTCATATCAACAAGAAGAAAAATATATAAAATATCACCAGACTTGTTCTTTTAAACGTCTTCTCCTGATAATCAGACAGAGAGTTTGAGTTTTGGGCTGTGAATCATCGATTAAAGTCCGTTCTTCCTCTTCTGGTTATAATACTGAAGGATTCACGCCTCCTTCTTTTATAATCTCCCACGTTATTGTGTAAAACATGTTTCTACTTGTTCATACTTTTTTTCCTCATGATTCCTTCTTCTGTCTCTCCCTCCTCTACGTGCAACATGTGACATTGATCCCTCCACCCTCACATGAGCCGTTTACAGACATATACTCCGGAGGATGTCCAGAGCTCTGGGTCTGGATTTTAGTTTCTCCACACATGAAGGACGCAGCAGGAGATTCTTCACTCAGACTCTTTCACAATAACAAAGAAATCTCCAGAGCGTGGGGGGGGGGGGGGAGCAGCAGACAGAGGCAGGAAGTGACGCGTGCAGGAAGTGACGCGTGCATTCTGCTGCGGAGATCACGTATTTTTGTTTTCAGCCTCGAGTCTCATCATCACAAACTCTGTTGACGTTTTCGTTGTGAGGCTCCACTTTTTATTCATCCTCTGCTTTCATGGAGGGTGTCCACTCTGAAGGAGGCAAGAGTAAATCCTCTCCTGAAGAAACCCACCCTCAACCCGTCTAAAGTAAACAACTACAGACCTGTCTCTCTTCTTCCCTTTGTTTCCAAAACTCTCGAGCGCGCGATCTTTAATCAACTCTCCTCCTATCTCCACAATAACAACCTTCTTGACCCTCACCAGTCTGGTTTCAAGGCAGGCCACTCAACTGAGACGGCCCTCCTTGCTGTCGCTGAGCAACTTCACACTGCTAGAGCAGCCTCTCTCTCCTCTGTCCTTATCTTTCTAGATCTTTCTGCTGCATTTGACACAGTGAACCACCAGATCCTTATTTCCTCCCTTCTGGACCTGGGTGTCTCAGGCTCTGCTCTCTCCCTGCTCTCATCCTACCTCAACGACCGCACTTACCGAGTAACTTGGAGAGGATCTGTGTCTGAACCTTGTCCTCTAACTACTGGGGTCCCTCAAGGTTCCGTCCAGGGTCCCCTCCTCTTCTCTCTGTACCCCAACTCTCTCGGCTCTGTCATTCACTCACATGACTTTTCCTACCATAGCTATGCTGATGACACCCAACTAATCCTCTCTTTTCCCCAATCTGAAACACAGGTAAGCACTGAGAGAATGTACAGACTTTCTCCAAGGTCTTGCAGAAGCAATCCCACATGTTAAAGGGTTGACCATCTTGAATGATTGTGAAGAAAA
Organism: Reinhardtius hippoglossoides; assembly: GCA_006182925.3. Lineage (NCBI taxonomy): Eukaryota > Metazoa > Chordata > Actinopteri > Pleuronectiformes > Pleuronectidae > Reinhardtius > Reinhardtius hippoglossoides. Next base: position 2,853 of record VCHM03000570.1, read on the forward strand.
CCACAAATTACTTAAAAAACTACCCGAATGGATTGTACGAAAGTGGTGCTGAATTGTCGACGATAACCTGTATAAGTCTGGGGATTACCCCTGTTTCAAAAGTTTCACAATGTTCTTGAAGAAAGAGGCTCATCGTACTCGTCTGAAACTCATTTCTCGCCGTCTGTTTCCTCCGTACAGGAAGTCCGTGGTGCAGCTGGACATGGCGCACACTAAGAAGGCTCTGGTGGTTCCTGTGTTCGAGACGCTTCGTTACCGTCTGTCCTTCCCTAAATCCAAAGCTGAGCTGCTCTCCATGCTGGACATGGGGACTCTCTACACCTTCAGGTACCTGCTCTGGGGGATTGTGGGAATAATGTGCCAGACACCGGTGATGTGATCGTCATTTAACCTTAATCGCTCCGCCCTCTCCAGGTATCACGTGTGGCCCAAAGGTCACGCTCCTACCAACTATGCCAAATGGCGAACAGCCACCACCCCCTACAAGGTGGAGTGGGAGCCGGACTTTGAACCGTACGTGGTGGTGAGACGAGACTGTCCGGAGTACGACCAGCGATTCGTGGGCTTCGGCTGGAACAAGGTGTCGCACATCATGGAGCTGGATGCACAGGTACGTCTGCGAATAGATGACGATGTGGAAATTCAAAGGTCACATAGATCCCTGGAAACGCTTCTTTCTTTTTATGTGAGGAAGTTTATTCTGGTTTGTGTCAGAAGCAGATGTGAAATCCAGCAGTGATGTAAATTTAGTTTTCTCCACCGAACTACACAAACCTTCCTTAACGTTTCCTTATCAAGGCTAAAACTGCACTTTTGTTGCTGAGATGAGAGAAGAAGTTACATTTTCCTCATTTTGATTTAATTTCTCTTATTTTCCTCAGGAGTACGACCTGATGGTCCTTCCCAACGCCTTCATGATCCACATGCCTCACGCTCCGAGCTTTGACATCTCTAAGTTCCGCTCCAGCTCCAGTTACCGCAACTGTCTGAACACTCTGAAGGACGAGTTCCACCAGGACCTGTCCAGGAAGTACGGCTCGGCCGCTCTCAAGTACCTCACCGCCCAGAGGAACATCTGAGAGCTGGCGAGTTCCGAGTCCGTCAGCCCCTAAGCTCTGGGAGCTCGGGTACGTACTGACATGGCGCCGCACGGTCGGCCATAGTGACGCCCTGGTGCGAATATGACGGAAAAGCTTTACAGCCCCTTTGGAAATATGGCGGGCTCCTGTGCATTAACCCTCCAGTCGACGAGACGCAGACATGAAGACTTGTCCAGGACGGAGTGACGGCGGACTTCCTGAATGCAGGACTGAGCGGGCTGAAGGGACGATCGGGGAGCGGAGCGTTCACACCGATCAGACACGTTTTATATCGGGAAAATGACCATATTCTTACAATTTGTTCTGACAATCAGGGCTTTTTCCAGAAGACATGACCCAGTCCGTCCACGTGCAAAACATCTGGACACTCGACTCAAAGACACTGAGACGGAGCCGAGTGGTTTTCACAGAAGACGACGGTGTGAGAACTGGAGAAAGATTTAAGCCTTATCACTTTACATATTTCATGCTTTTCTTTTTTTTTTTTGTTGAGTAAATCGAAACCAATGAATAATTGCCGACAATGTTTTGGTCATAATGTTTCACGAAAATCATTTTTTTTCTTCTCTATTATATGACCTCAATATCCATCACGTGTGTGCGTGGTCTTCAACATGCTTCCTGCTTATTGTCGAAATCAGATCCTCCTGCACGTGATCATGTTCTTTTTGTTTTTTTCATCCGTCTGAAAGAAACAAAAATCTTTTATCAGATAAGTCGACACTGAACTCGACCACAGACGTGTGACAGTGAGTTGATCTGGATGAAGATGTTGAACTGAGAAGAAGTTCAGGAGCTTTTAGTTTCTTTGTGTCTGATTCACTGGGTGAATGTGCCGTCTACTGAACTCCCTCCCACAACCCTCCGTCTTGTAGTTAAGTCCAAATCAAACAACTAAATGGTTGTTTGAATACTGAATATTAATAATAACAATAATAATAATGATGTTTATAAAGACGATCAGTTTAAATAAAGATGGACGACACATCTCCACATCCTCCTGCCGTACAAAACTGCAGTGAATCCACGGTATCGAGGCCTCGCAACACATTCATATATTTATCATTCGATAGTGGAATCATTTATTTTCACCATAAGCAAAACACAGAGAATGTATCAGAATCAATGATTAATGAATTAACGGGATTCTTTATTCAGTACAGAATGGAAGTGCTCAGTTCAACATTAAAAAGACATGGATGTTAACAGTGGTGACACTAAACAATATGTGGACAGGACAACATCACAACAGGGTTAAAGGTGCACGACAACTTTGATCCCGAATTTCATTCCTGATATAAAACATTAAAAACCAAGAATCTTGTCAAATATGTATTTTATCAAATGATTCATAAGATGTTGTTATAAAACTCTCGAATTATATAATTTAAACAGTTTAATCAAAAATATTATTCTAAACACCGTTAATTAAATAACTAATTAAAAACAAACTTATTAGAAACATGAAAACTTGAACTTCAGTGGGAGTCAACTTTTTTTTTGTTTGGTCCAATCTGCTAACATGAAGGAGGCGGGATTTACGAACTGTACTGCAGCTAGCCACAAGGGGGCGTTCTATCTTGTAGTCCATCTTTATTTACAGACTCAGGAGAGAAGACGTGGAGTTTACTGATCTGATTTTAAAATGTAGCAAAAGGAAAATGTTGTTTCATTTAAGTTGGATTTTACCTGTTTTGATTTGTCTTTTTTTCAATGTTTGTTTGTTTGTTTGTTTGTTTGTTTGTGTCCGTCCCATCGACCGTGTTGATATTTTTTATAAATTGTTGTCGGTCATGAAAGACGAAGAATCCAAATCCATGGTTTTAAATCATATTTATATAAGTAACTGAATCTGAGCATCTCTCCGTGTAAATGCAGGTTCATCAAAGGGTTTATTTTGAAAAGCAGAACAAACTTCATTTTATTTTGATCGCCAGTCATGTTGATGGGACGTCGTCGCCTCTCGGGGGGGAAACCAGCTTTAACATCCACTTTTATTTTAGTTTTTCATCTGTATCATCTTTTGTTTCTGTTAAAAATCATCTTTTCATCCGTCAGAGCGTCGCTTTATTTCATGATCCTTCATCCAAACAGCAGTGATTCACATTGAGTTCCACTGAGAATCAGAGTCGGGGGCAGAACACGAGTGACGGCTGTGGGCTCGTTCTGAGTTTGTGTTCTGATGACGAGTGTCCTGCGGAGCCCCGCCCCCTCCCACGCCGCCTCCATTGACTTGTTGTTGATTGTGGTAAATGCTAGTGCCTTTGCTGTATTGTGAAACTGGATATTGATTGTACTGTTGTACTGACAGGGCCTGGGGACAGTCAGGCGCTCTATTTATTATTGTTGACTCAAATCAATCATATTTTTCTATGTAAGTGCTTTAAATAAATTTTCCCTTTTGTAAAGGCTGTTTCCAGGTTTTTGTTTTTCTGCAGAATGCGTGCAGCGGCCTCAGTGAGCACAGACCCCTCCTCAGCTCCTGCAGAGTCTCCACTGAATTAAAATGAGGATTACTGAGATTATTTTAATTCTGACACTGCAGGGCCAAAAGTATCCCGGTGTAACAGGCCATAGTATACCCCCAGTCCGGACTATACCTTGGGTTAAAGGGGCCTAGGCTAGATTATACCCCGGGTATATTATGGCCTAGGCCAATTCATACCCCTCAAACCAGATTATACCCCCATGATATCAGTAGTGTTGTGTGATATACACAAGAATTACTTAATTTTTCAACATTTTATTGGGGGTTCAGCTTTGTCAGGTAAATTAAGTGAGAAAGCTAACTGACTTAAATCTTAAAACTCTAAAACATAGACTTTTATTAATTCAACCATAAAAACTGAAAAAATATTAGACTTCCACAAAGATCAAAGATTACTACATCCTGAAACTTCAACTTCTAAGACTAGCAAGTCCTCGCTACAACATAAATGTTCAAAGTTAAACACTGATAACAAAATCAAAAGTTTGCAAGTTTCGAAAAAATAATTAATACAATTATATTTTTTAATGTCAAAATATTGGTTGGAGAAATAGAAGGGGCGCAAAAACCTCTGCCCAGCAAAACAAAATAAAAAATATATATATATACCAAAGTATACCCAGGTTTGATCTGGCCTGGGCCAAAGTATACCCAGGTTTAATCTGGCCTGGGCCAAAGTATACCCAGGTTTAATCTGGCCTGGGCCAAAGTATACCCAGGTTTGATCTGGCCTGGGCCAAAGTATACCCAGGTTTGATCTGGGTGGGGGTTAATTTGGCCTGTTACACCGGGATATCCATGAATGTAATATTTATGAAGGTCGGTGGTTTTAAGCCTGTGTTCATCTTCCATGCGTGTGATTGGTCCGGGGAAATTTTCCAATGCAAACTGAATAATTGTGAAGAATCCAGATACTTCACATCCTCTTAAAATGTAAATGTCAGTTTATTAATGGTTTATAGTGAGATGACGTGTTGGTCACCAGACAATTCACTTTTATTACTGTTTTCTAACAGAACAAATTAATCACCATGACAACACAAAACATGCGTCTTGAGTAGTGTTGTTCAATAATGCATTAAACGTGACAACATGTGCCTTGGGGCATTCAATAAATTTGGTTATCAGAAAAAATATTGAATATTAAAAATATTAATATTAAATAACTTTAATTGATTAAAGTTACCTCGGGGCACCACCATTCAAAGGAAGGGAAAAGATGGACAATTTATTGAATAAGTCTCATAAAAGTACTAACTACAAATTTGGAACTCTGATTAACAATTAAATTAAAGGGGGCCTAGGCTAGATTATACCGTGGGTATATTATGGCCTAGGCCAATTCATACCCCTCAGGCCAGATTATACCCCCATGATATCAGTAGTGTTGAGTGATATACACAAGAATTACTTAATTTTTCAACATTTTATTGGGGGTTCAGCTTTGTCAGGTAAGTTAAGTGAGAAAGCTTACTGACTTAAATCTTAAAACTCTAAAACATAGACTTTTATTACTTCAACCAGAAAAACAGAAAAAATATTAGACTTCCACAAAGATCAAAGATTACTACGTCTTGAAACTTCAACTTCTAAGACGAGCAAGTCCTCGCTACAATATAAATGTTCAAAGTTAAACACTGATAACATCAAAAGTTTGCAAGTTTCAAAAAAATAATTAATACAATTTGTTATTGTCTGTTCGACCCACACTCGACCCATACCCATCAATGCGCTAGCATGTTCTGACAACACCCCTACCTCTTTAGATTTTTGGCAAATTTTCCCCTTATGTTAAATATATTTTTTAATGTCAAAATATTGGTTGGAGAAATAGAACGGGAGCAAAAAAAACTCTGCCCAGCAAAAAAAAAATATATATATATATATACCAAAGTATACCCAGGTTTGATCTGGCCACCGGGATATCCATGAATGTAATATTTATGAAGGTCGGTGGTTTTAAGCCTGTGTGCATCTTCCATGCGTGTGATTGGTCCGGGGGAATTTTCCAATGCAAACTGAATAATTGTGAAGAATCCAGATACTTCACATCCTCTTAAAATGTAAATGTCAGTTTATTAATGGTTTATAGTGAGATGACGTGTTGGTCACCAGACAATTCACTTTTATTACTGTTTTCTAACAGAACAAATTAATCACCATGACAACAAGAAACATGCGTCTTGAGTAGTGTCTTCAATAATGCATTAAACGTGACACCATAAAATGATGTGCCTTGGGGCATTCAATGAATTTGGTTATCAGAAAAAATATTGAATATTAATATTAAAAATATTAATATTAAATAACTTTAATTGATTAAAGTTACCTCAGGGCACCACCATTCAAAGGAAGGGAAAAGATGGACAATCTATTGATTAAGTCTCATAAAAGTACTAACTACAAATTTGGAACTCTGATTAACAATTAAATTAATAACTATAACCAAAATTACCATATAGATAGTTAGCAAATTTGAAGGATAAAGAGTTCTTGACAGTGTAGAGGTTGGCAAAATTCACACTTATGCAACATTCATTAAAACAACATTTGTGAAAGATAAAGATAAAGTATAAAAACACATATTATTAAAGGTGTACTTACTATATGAATATGTGTCTGCGAGTATGCGTGTGTGTGTGAGTGAGTGAGTGAATGTGCCTTCAAAATTGCGGCTGGCAATAAACCATCCCATCCATGTGTTAGTTGGTGCCAAATTAGAGAAAGTTACTAGATGCATGCAGAGAAAGACTGTGAAGAGCAGAACATAACTAACATTAACTTTCAAATAACTTATCACCAAAATATCACAGCAACACAAATCAAACTTATAAACATCACCCGGAATAGAATAAACAGTCTTTGCTTAGCCTAGTATAATTATTAATCCCAGTTATGTTACCCGTCCATGAAAAGGGAAAAAAGGTTGATGTGCTGTTCGAAGTCCAGTGAAGTCGTCCTGCTGGGTTGCGGCTCCTGTTGTGGTTCTGCTGTGCGATGCAGCTCTTGTGTTGTTCTTATGCAGGCTCTCGCGTCGCTGCCTTTTGGAAGGTTTTAGCAGTCTGCTCCAGTCAGGCCTGCTTGAAGGTTGGTAGAGCTTGGATTGGGAGGAGGTTTCCTTGGTGAGGTGAGCTGCAAGCTGCACCTCTCCTCCACTGAAGTTGAGCAGAAAGAGAGGTGGGCTCCTCTCGGAGAGTTGAGTTGAGTTGAAAGAGTAAGTGAGCTGGACAGCCTCACTTCTCCTCTCGGAGGGTTGCGTAGAAAGAGGAAGAAGCGGAGGAGAACTGGGCTTATAGTGGCCTGGTGACCTCATGGGTCATGGGGCCCAGAGTGACCAATAGTGGTTGAAACTTGTGTCCCCGGTCAGTTTTCACACCTCTGTGTGACGTTGAAGCCGGGAGACTGAGTTCTGGAGGCTCTGGATTTGTCTCCAGAACAAAGAACATGTGCTCCAGGCTTGGACTACACATGTAGGCCGAACTGTAGTTCACAAATACCAGGTCCCAACAGTAGAATAGAAAATGATAGTGACTTTGACATCATTGCACTCTTTACAATATTGTGTTTACCTGGTATTTATATAACAACTGTTCTAGTCTTCATGACCAATTAAAGCACGTAAAGGTCCAGTGTGTAAGATTAAGGTGAATATATATATATTGGCTACCTCCTCTGATTCCTCTGGAGCTCTGTCTCCACTCTGCCTCCCAGCAACAAGGCCCAGTCAGAGCCGCTCTACACACAAGCTGCTGCTGCTTCAGCCTCTGGATCCTCAGGACACAGCTCAGCCTCCGTCCACACACACTGTCCTCTTCACACTCAGCTTCACTAAGATTCCTCCCTCCACCTGTTGAGAGAAGAAGACATCAGTGTTACAGAGACTCACTTCACCAGCTGTGAGTCAGTGATGCAGCACATCCAGTAGAAAGAGCAGCAGGGACTTCAGTCCTGTTCAGAGGTGGAGCAGCTTCCTCTCTGCTTCATGTTCACGTGTTGGAATGAACACGCTAAGAGCTAAGTGTGTTTCCTCTGCATGTCAAAGTGCAGAGTGGACACCTGAGAGGTGGATTTACTGCTGTTACAGGTGAAGCCATGTTTCACTGTGTGAGCACGTGCACATAAAAGGGGCGCGGCTTACTGTGTATGACCAATCACAGACATGGACAGTTTGACTGACAGCAGAGCCTCATATTTCACAACGAGGATCAAACTGTTCTATAATAAAAATCAGAGGAGAACAAACACATGATCCAGAATAAAAGAAACTCAGTTACAGCTGCTAAATGCAGGAAGAACAGCTGGTAACACATCTGGGATTGTGTCCTTTTACAGCGCCCCCTGGTGGCATTTGGTAAAAATATATTACGTCACCACGATAATAATAATAACTCGGGACCACGAGATCTGAATCTGTTGTTTACTAACAAGACGAGTGGAAGAGAAGAAGCTTCTTGATGAGAAACGTTTGAATCCCAGGATGTGGCCTTTAGTTTGACACACACTGTCTCACTGTCTCTGAGGACACACACTGACTCTAAGGACACACACTGTCTCTGAGGACACACACTGTCTCCCTGTCTCTGAGGACACACACTGTCTCACTGAGTGCATCTGGTGTTCTGGTGACAGGATGAGTCTGGAGAGATTGAGATGTTCTGGGTGAGTTAGAGATCAACTGAACCAACCAGACGTTGATTTTAAAACTTCCCTTATCCGTCCCTTTAAGGAGAGTGTGCCCCCTACAAACAGGTTAGAGTCACTGTGGTCAGTGGGCGGGGGCTTTGGTACGGTTGATCTCCAACTTAACCTGGAGCAGGTTAGCCGTCATCAGAAGTTACCATGGTGATTACTCGTTAAGGGAAATGGACGAGCCCTTTGTAGGAACTGAAAAAACTAAACCTGAAGTTAACCTGAAACCACCAAAACCTGCTTGGTAGCACAGACCCTGGATCGTGATACTGAACTGGTAGTAACATACTGATGAAAGCAGCGTGGACTGACTCCAAACATTCTATGGACCTCACCGTCTCCCCCCGTCGGGCCCGCCTGAACACTGCTTTAGATTTAAGCAGCTCCCCTTTAAATCCTGAGTCCTTCAGGTCGTTTTAGCTCAGATCAGTTCTCTCAGATGAGAGGGGTTTGACCTCAGAGCTGAAACCAGAGAAGAACAGCGATCTCTGTCAGTCTGCAGCTCCACAACCTGAATAAAGAAAAAAACTTAACTGTAAATTAAACTGGGGTTCATGTGTGAAAATAACACAAATATTCATGTCACACAGACTCATAAATGGAAGAAAAAATTAAAACAGACATGTTTGGGCTAAAAAAAAGGCCCGATTAGTAAAAAAATTTATTTGGGCCCGGTTCTTCTGGTCT
>VCHM03000571.1:0-11814 GCA_006182925.3 Reinhardtius hippoglossoides
AGAAACAAAAGCAAGCCTATGCACACCTGTGTGCAGAGGTTTGATACAGAGAAATGCCATCTTGAGGTAGAAGACAATGGATGTAACTCAAAAGGAGTAATTGAGGGTTCAATAGTGGAGAATGTGGGCATCGATCCCACTACCTCTCACATGCAAAGCGAGCGCTCTACCATTTGAGCTAATCCCCCTTTTAAAAGTGGCTTCTGTGGCAAATCATCGCAACCTGTTGAGCATGGATGTGTTCTGTCCTAAAATGGATCACATTGCCGAGACAAATGAATGAAGTCTCTCATAACAGGCCCTCAGGGGAGAGTGGCCAACTAAGTGATTTACAGAGATCTCTGCAGATGGGGAATTAGCTCAAATGGTAGAGCGCTTGCTTAGCATGCGAGAGGTAGTGGGATCGATGCCCACATTCTCCAGAACATTCTTAGTATCTTGATTTTAGTCTGGTAGAGAAAGTTTTGAAATTCAGTTTCACAAAGTTCTAAAATAAGATGGATTCCTTGTTTTTATACCATGGACTGATATAATTCAGAAAAATGGTGTTCCATCCTTCCAGCATGGTTCAGAGAATTATAGAGGCACCGCCATTCAGGAAGGACATTTTTCCTGACAGCACATGGTGGCATATAACCTTACTTAGACACTCACTAAATGCTCATATTTTCTGCAATCATCTGTTTTTTATCAGTCATTTCAAGCTGGTAACACATTCAGAACAGGTTACTATGTTAAGCCAGCTGGTTGATCGTCCTGGTAAGCGTTTTTGTCAGTACACGTGTGTTGGGCCTCACTACCAGGACAAAGGAATAAGTGAGGCCTACACGGCCGTGTATCCTAACTAGAGTTATTTCCGGGCCTAACGGCCAGAAGGGGATTTGAAAAGCCTCCGTAGGAGTTTTATGGGGGGGCAAAGCCAGACACCCCGAATTCCTGCAGTGGGGGGGATATTCTGCTGACCATCGGCTGAGGTCAAAATAGGACCTTCCATTGGCTGTGAGCCAAAAAGACCCAGGGGCCCCCCCGGAAGGGAGGTTGGACCCCCCGCAGATAATAAATAGTTTCATCTCCCTGAATCCTTTGCTCATTCCCGGTCTCAGCGCCAAAAGGAAGCACCCATCCGCGCGTTTGTATTTTGTATTTTATATTTAGTATTTTGATTTTTGATTTAAGACTTTAAGACTTTATTTTTGCAACAGTCCTGTTTTGTTTACCAGAACTTTTATTTTGAAACTACCGCAGAAAGTCAGACACTCGCAGGCCGAGTTCATCCCCAGACTTTTCTCCAGATCTGAAACTACCGCTGCCTTGTAGCTGGTCATCCCTGCAGAAGAGCAAGTAACATTCGCTACTGAGAAGAGCAAGTCGTATTCGCTACGAAAAGCAAGACATTTATTCGCTTTAGGCAAGATTCATCCGCCCCGAGGGAACGAGACAATTCTCCCCATCCGTTCAGCATCCGGCCTCGCCAGCGGAGCAACGAAGCCACCGGCCATCCACTTGTTTTCCCGGAACGCGCCACCCGCGCATCACTCGACGGTGGAACATCAACAAGTAAGAGGCTGATGTCTGGGCAGAGATTAGTTTAATCATTAGCGTGTTTATTAATCAAGTGTATAACTTTGTTTGAGACGTTATGTCACACGGTGTCAGAGCGCTCTGACGCATCCGCCCTCCCGACCACGCAGGGGCGCTGTGTTACTCTTAGACCCATTTTACAGACTTTTAATCCATTGAAAATCTGTACACACCGAGACGGATCTTAATCCGCCCGCTTGAGTACCCGGTGTGAAGTTCTGTATAATTGTGTCGGACGGTGTGTAAGATCTCCTCTGATCTTCTATTACATGTTTCTTTCCTCTATCTCTTCTCTCTCCTAAAACCACCGGCACATACGTGCCGATCTGTAACCACACACCTCACGATACATATACATATACATATACATATATACATATATTCTGAGGCCTGAGTACTGCGGTCGCATTTCGACGCCGTTCGGCGCTTTGAACCACGAGATACTCAAATATCCTTTGTCCTCCTCTCACATCACGCGCACCACTTCGCGCGCACGCCGTCATAGATTCTGCGACGCGACAACACGTCGCGCAACTTTCATCCGCCATTGTGTGACACCACATGTGGTACAATCTCGTGCGCCATTTTTAGCCTGTGTAACACGATACCATTGAGAAGATTTCAATCGCCATTTTTCTTCGCGCGCACCACACACACAACACACACCACACACACAACCCCACACACCCCAACATACCCACTGAGACATTACTATCTAGTTACCGATTGGAGGACAACTTGTGTGTGTTTGATCTTTGACTTTATATAGTGGGTGTTTACTGTGATAATAGTCATTGATTGACGTTGATGTCATTTATCTTAAATAAACCCCATTTGTAATTAAAGTACCGGTATTTTGTGATTCTTTATACATATGTATGTGACTATAGCTGGATTATGACTGCCTGTGCTCGAACTTAAAACCTTCACTGTTCATTATATAATCTTTAATAGCAAACATTGAGATTTATAATTGAACTTTTCAGATTATGAGACTGATCTTTATCGACTAATTGTTGGTCCCTGGTTACCAGGGTGGTGCCCCGTCTATGATAAAAGTAGAATTACAACTTTTATACTTCTTAATTGATAATTGTATTGTTTCCATTACTTATCTCAGAATTCGTAATTGATAACTTTATCATTAATTAATTAATGAATTAATTATTTTAATAAAATAATTTTATTACTTTCATAATCATATTTTATGATTATTGAAAATTAGCCAACATTCAGTCTACCTACTATTGCACAACATAATTGGTGCCCCGTGTGAGGCAATCTTATTCCAGCTGTGTCATAATATTTGTGTACAATAATCCAATTTTAATTTTCAAGAAAGACAAAATTTTGGAAATTTATTTTTGTTGAAAATTTTATTTTTATTCCCTTGCACCATTGCCAAGCAGGTATACTAGTGCTGTGTAACCGTGGTTGGCTGCTTATTGCACATGAGTGGTTGTGTCATTTTGATGACCAATAAATAATCATTAATTTCAGAGAAAGAAATAATTTTAGAAATTTATTTTTCTTTGAGAATTTTTATATTTTATTCCCCTTGCTGAGCAGACGTTTTGCGTAACCGTAGTCGGCTGCTTATTGCATATCAGTGGTTGTCATCTTGATGCACAATAATCATAATTAATTTTTAAAAGATAGAAATAATTTTGGAAATTTATTTGTCTTTGAAAGTTTTTATGTTTAATTCCCTTTGCGAATCAGACGTTTTGTGTAACTGTGGTTGGCTGCTTATTGCAGATCAGTGGTTGTGTCATCTACAATAATAATTGTTAATTTTTAGAGAAAGAAATAATTTTAGAAATTTATTTTTCTTTGAGAATTTAAAATTTTTATTCTAAATTCCCCTTGCTAAGCAGACGTTTTGCGTAACCGTAGTTGGCTGCTTATTGCATATCAGTGGTTGTCATCTTGATGCACAATAATCATAATTAATTTTTAAAAGATAAAAATAATTTTGGAAATTTATTTGTCTTTGAAAGTTTTTATGTTTAATTCCCTTTGCGAAGCAGACGTTGTATAACTGTGGTTTGTTGCTGACTGCGTTGCAGTAGCTATTAGCTTTCATTCGATTTTCTGCATACTGTTGTGATTTTGAGGAGACTTATAACTAATTAGGATTGAGCCGCTGAGCTATCCTAGATAGAGCTACGTGATAGACACAGGGTGAAGCTCACCGGTGTCTTTTTGTTGTGTTTTGTAACCTACGCATTGCACCCGCTTTGTGGAAAGCGAGTTAAATCCGTCCACCAGGTGTCTTGTTTCACTCAGAAAGATGAGTAACAAGGACCACTGTGAGACAAGGGCTCCTTCAGGGCCAGGCGACCTGTCACAGATGGTCGCCAAGCTTACACAGATGTCTATTGATGCGGTGAGTGATTTTGGTGGTTATGATTTAAGTACCTGCGATCAAAAGATTGAGGAAATTACTAGATACATCAACAACCCCATTGGCCCGCAACAGACAATACCCCAACTTCTGGGCCAACTGACCCTCCTGTATAAACAGAAAGCCAAGATGCAAATCCAAGAACATGCGGAGGAGCTCATGGCCATGCAGGCAGTATCTCAGGCGGAGCAAGAGTCAATTTCCCACTTGCGGCATGTAATTAAGCAAACCCGAGAAGAACATGTCCAAACAATACAGGAGTGTGAAACTCTGCGCACGCAAGCCCGAGAAGAACATGACCAAGTAATGCAGGAGCGCGAAACTCTGCGCGAAACTCTGCGCATGCAGGTCCAAGAAGAACATGACCAGGCAATGCAGGAGTGCGAAACTCTGCGCGCGCAGGTCCATGCCCAGGATCAGGAAAAAAGGGGGGGCAGTCAAAGAGGGCTGGCCTCCCCCGAGCCGATACCCTTGAGCACAGGGTCAGGAGCTGACGTCATTCCCGCTGGAGCCAGCAGAACCGAAACACTGGGAGGACAGCTCCGAGCACGGCTGCGCAACCCTCAGGCAGAGGAAGCTTTGCTCTGGAGGGTCCAACCCGCCCAGCAGACGTCCACTCCGGCCAACGTAACGTCAAGGGGGGCGCAAAAGGCAACCCGGGAGTGCAGTGACTTGGGACTACCAAGCAACTCCAGCACACCCAGCCCGGAGCCACCCTGCTCCAGACTATGATGACGAAAGAACTCCGCCCTGGAGGGCTGGAGGATACTCCCAATTGACAAGAGACATGATGGGCTCTGAACCCCCGTCTGCCACTCAGGCGTACGCACACTATGGCTCACGATCGCGTCCTGGCGGGTCCCCCACTCCCGGTGCAGGGCAAAGATATCGTGACCGCGATGATCAATACCGTGGTGGATACGAGTCGGAAGACTCTGATGGCTCAGCACCCCCTCGGAGAGAGGGAATCCGCACACGACAGCTGGAGTCCCTGTCCAAAGACATTGAGCGTTTCGACCCAAACAGCAAAGAGTCTAACATAGACGACTACCTTCGGGAGGTCGAACGTTGCCTCTTGGATTTGCCAAACCCATCATTCAGAGAGAAGCTGAAGCTGGTTTGGAAAAACACACCAGAAGCGTCCATGCGTTCATGGAGACGCTCCCCCCCGGTACCAGAGATCGCTACTCCGCACTCTGCCGGGCCCTGCGAGAAGAGTACTCACTCTTCACCGACCAGGCCTCTGCCACCCTGGGTGCCTTTACGGTATTGCATAGGAAGACTGAACCTCCAAAGGAGTATTACAGACGCCTGAGGGCGGCGTACTTCCAAGGTCGCAACGCCCCTGGGTTAGACGAAGAGACCGCTTTCAAATCCTTATTCCTTCATAACCTCCACGAGAGTGTGCGGTATGATGTCACCATGCACTGCAGAGCAGGTGACTTCACCATGCAGGAGATAAGGAGGTATTCTCAGCTAGCCTGGGAAACGCGAACGCGCCCCGCCAGAGCACCTGAACAGGACGTCAGTGTTCTGGGGATCCAAGTCCAACCGAATGTGGACCTGGCGCTGGAAGGCAACGAGATACCCCGTGCCAAGATGGACCCCAGAATAGGGAACCAGGGACGCCGACCCTTCCAACAGGGTGCCACACAGAACCAGGGGGGTGAGGATTCAAACCAGCCCCACAATCAAGGAAGACCCCGGTATCCAAATACTTCTCAACAGAGAGGTAGGGATTGGGCCGAACAAAACCCCAATCAACACCGACCCTTCCGACAACAAGGTTTCAACCCAAACCAGGGGGGTGAAGATTCAATCAACCCCATCAATACCAGGAGTATAGGTATGGCGACCGAATCCAAACATGGGATGCACCCTGGGATGGAGGACCTTATACGGAGATGTGTGGCTGAAGCAATAAAGGACCTCGGAGTACCTGCCCCTCCAGGCTCCTCCAAGAAGCCAGACATTGAACCCCCTCGGCTAGATTAGAATAGACGCCCTCGTTCCCCACTCCCAAAGTTTACTTTGTTGATTAGGGAGGACCCGGCGCAAACAGAACATCTCCCTCTCACCTCCACATCTTAAAGGGAGGAGATATCCCCATTCCAACAGGAAGACCATTCAAACCACTCACACCATCAATAGTTGCATGCCGTACAGACTCGGTCAGTAGTTGTTTGGGATGACATTATGTATGTTCAGGTAGCGAAAAGACCTAATGTAGGACCTCGTTGAGAGAATCGTTAAGTCTGCTACCACTACGGTTGTGCAGCCCTCCCAGGTACACCTTCAGTCTTGGCAGTGCAAGTCCAATATCGGTAGATCTGCAGAATCTAGAAACAGGATTCATCATAGCTTTACCGATTATTGAATAAATGAACGTGTATCTCCTAAAGTCCGTTCTCAAGGTTGGGTTTTGGGTAGGATAACACACATGTTCACCTTCAAACACCACCACTACTCGCCTACCTCAAATTTTCCTGCTGCTCCTCTTTCCCTTTCTCTTCATTTCACGCTCACAGTAATTCCTGGATATGTGACAATGACTGCTGATAGCATTATGTGAAAGTGAAATTGTGTGTCGTATTTAGAAATATTATATAGTCTCTGTCTGCCCAGACATTTTTGCCTCTGTATGCCCAGACATCTATGCCTCTCTCTCTGCCCAGATTGTGCCTCATGAACTGAACTAACATTTACTGCTCCAACCTCACTCAGGGATTACCTTTCCCTGGACTGCAACTGGACTCTCGACCCTAGGGTTTGCTCTGGAAACTGTGACCAATGCCCCACTCTCCAAACCAAAGGGGGGATGTTGGGCCTCACTACCAGGACAAAGGAATAAGTGAGGCCTACACGGCCGTGTATCCTAACTAGAGTTATTTCCGGGCCTAACGGCCAGAAGGGGATTTGAAAAGCCTCCGTAGGAGTTTTATGGGGGGGCAAAGCCAGACACCCCGAATTCCTGCATGGGGGGGATATTCTGCTGACCATCGGCTGAGGTCAAAATAGGACCTTCCATTGGCTGTGAGCCAAAAAGACCCAGGGGCCCCCCCGGAAGGGAGGTTGGACCCCCCGCAGATAATAAATAGTTTCATCTCCCTGAATCCTTTGCTCATTCCCGGTCTCAGCGCCAAAAGGAAGCACCCATCCGCGCGTTTGTATTTTGTATTTTATTTAGTATTTTGATTTTTGATTTAAGACTTTAAGACTTTATTTTTGCAACAGTCCTGTTTTGTTTACCAGAACTTTTATTTTGAAACTACCGCAGAAAGTCAGACACTCGCAGGCCGAGTTCATCCCCAGACTTTTCTCCAGATCTGAAACTACCGCTGCCTTGTAGCTGGTCATCCCTGCAGAAGAGCAAGTAACATTCGCTACTGAGAAGAGCAAGTCGTATTCGCTACGAAAAGCAAGACATTTATTCGCTTTAGGCAAGATTCATCCGCCCCGAGGGAACGAGACAATTCTCCCCATCCGTTCAGCATCCGGCCTCGCCAGCGGAGCAACGAAGCCACCGGCCATCCACTTGTTTTCCCGGAACGCGCCACCCGCGCATCACTCGACGGTGGAACATCAACAAGTAAGAGGCTGATGTCTGGGCAGAGATTAGTTTAATCATTAGCGTGTTTATTAATCAAGTGTATAACTTTGTTTGAGACGTTATGTCACACGGTGTCAGAGCGCTCTGACGCATCCGCCCTCCCGACCACGCAGGGGCGCTGTGTTACTCTTAGACCCATTTTACAGACTTTTAATCCATTGAAAATCTGTACACACCGAGACGGATCTTAATCCGCCCGCTTGAGTACCCGGTGTGAAGTTCTGTATAATTGTGTCGGACGGTGTGTAAGATCTCCTCTGATCTTCTATTACATGTTTCTTTCCTCTATCTCTTCTCTCTCCTAAAACCACCGGCACATACGTGCCGATCTGTAACCACACACCTCACGATACATATACATATACATATACATATATACATATATTCTGAGGCCTGAGTACTGCGGTCGCATTTCGACGCCGTTCGGCGCTTTGAACCACGAGATACTCAAATATCCTTTGTCCTCCTCTCACATCACGCGCACCACTTCGCGCGCACGCCGTCATAGATTCTGCGACGCGACAACACGTCGCGCAACTTTCATCCGCCATTGTGTGACACCACATGTGGTACAATCTCGTGCGCCATTTTTAGCCTGTGTAACACGATACCATTGAGAAGATTTCAATCGCCATTTTTCTTCGCGCGCACACACACACACACACACACACACACACACACACACACACACACACACACACCACACACACACACACACACACACCACACACACACACACACAGACACTTATACTTATCTCCAGATATACCCATTGGAGACATTACATATATGTTTACGATTGTGATGGAAACTTGTGGTGTTTGATCTTTGATATAGTGGGTGTTTACTGTGATAATAGTCATTGATTGACGTTGATGTCATTTATCTTAAATAAACCCCATTTGTAATTAAAGTACCGGTATTTTGTGATTCTTTATACATATGTATGTGACTATAGCTGGATTATGACTGCCTGTGCTCGAACTTAAAACCTTCACTGTTCATTATATAATCTTTAATAGCAAACATTGAGATTTATAATTGAACTTTTCAGATTATGAGACTGATCTTTATCGACTAATTGTTGGTCCCTGGTTACCAGGGTGGTGCCCCGTCTATGATAAAAGTAGAATTACAACTTTTATACTTCTTAATTGATAATTGTATTGTTTCCATTACTTATCTCAGAATTCGTAATTGATAACTTTATCATTAATTAATTAATTAATTAATTATTTTAATAAAATAATTTTTATTACTTTCATAATCATATTTTATGATTATTGAAAATTAGCCAACATTCAGTCTACCTACTATTGCACAACACGTGACAAGAATACTGCATTTGAGATAATGATCTTAAGCAGCAGAGTAAGCTGATTCAGTCAATTGGAGTAGAAATTGATATATTGTAAACTTCACTACGACGAGGATGGGATACGAACCCACGCGTGCAGAGCAAAATGGATTAGTAGTACATCGCCTTAACCACTCGGGCACCTCGTCCTAAACTCAGTGAAATGTATCTCCTGAAACTCAAACTGTTCCTGTGCTTAAGAGAGTTGTTACAATGGTGACAAGTGGCTGTGGACACAAGAAGAAGAAAAAAAACTATTGCCAAAAAAACAGGATTCTAACCCATGCGTGCAGACCACAGTGGGTTATCATTTCTTTACTGGGGTACAATTTAGGGGAATACAGGACTCTAATTTATGTTTTCTGGTATTGTACCTGCGTACATAGGCAACTGGACTTGCTTGTGTTTCTTGAAGATGTTACACTGGTCGTCCAAGAGGCTTCTTTAGTTCTAAAAGACTTGTGGGAGGTTTCAGGTATTTAATCTCTCTAGGATCTTCACCTATCCTCAGAGTTGTTGTGTTAAACATGCAGGTCGTTTAACCCCCCACCAACTGGTGGGGTGTTGGAGCTCCTTGAGTCAAGGTGTGTATAGCACCTTGCTATGTTGAGAGTCATTAGGGTTACACGCAATGTCAAGATATGCAAAGGGCCAGAGAGTTGAAATACCTGTAGCCTCCCACTACTAAGTTAGAACTTAAAGAGGATCTGGAAAGAGAAGTGACGTGTTTTCAAGAAACAAAAGCAAGCCTATGCACACCTGTGTGCAGAGGTTTGATACAGAGAAATTTCATCTTGAGGTAGAAGACAATGGATGTAACTCACAAGGAGCAATTGAGGGTTCAATAGTGGAGAATGTGAGCATCGATCCCACTACCTCTCACATGCAAAGCGAGCGCTCTACCATTTGAGCTAATCCCCCTGTTTAAAAGTGGCTTCTGTGGCAAATCATCGCAACCTGTTGAGCATGGATGTGTTCTGTCCTAAAATGGATCACATTGCCGAGACAAATGAATGAAGTCTCTCATAACAGGCCCTCAGGGGAGAGTGGCCAACTAAGTGATTTACAGAGATCTCTGCAGATGGGGAATTAGCTCAAATGGTAGAGCGCTTGCTTAGCATGCGAGAGGTAGTGGGATCGATGCCCACATTCTCCAGAACATTCTTAGTATCTTGATTTTAGTCTGGTAGAGAAAGTTTTGAAATTCAGTTTCACAAAGTCCCCTTCTAAAATAAGATGGATTCCTTGTTTTTATACCATGGACTGATATAATTCAGAAAAATGGTGTTCCATCCTTCCAGCATGGTTCAGAGAATTATAGAGCCACCGCCATTCAGGAAGGACATTTTTCCTGACAGCACATGGTGGCATATAACCTTACTTAGACACTCACTAAATGCTCATATTTTCTGCAATCATCTGTTTTTTATCAGTCATTTCAAGCTGGTAACACATTCAGAACAGGTTACTATGTTAAGCCAGCTGGTTGATAGTTCTGGTAAGCGTTTTTGTCAGTACACGTGACAAGAATACTGCATTTGAGATAATGATAATCAGCAGAGTAAGCTGATTCAGTCAATTGGAGTAGAAATTGGTATATTGTAAACTTCACAACGACGAGGATGGGATTCGAACCCACGCGTGCAGAGCAAATGGATTAGAGTCCATCGCCTTAACCACTCGGCCACCTCGTCCTAATTCTCAGTGAAATTTATCTCCTGAAACTCAAACTGTTCCTGTTCTTAAGAGAGTTGTTACAATGGTGACAAGTGGCTGTGGACACAAGAAGAAGAAAAAAAACTATTGCCAAAAAAACAGGATTCTAACCCATGCGTGCAGACCACAGTGGGTTATCATTTCTTTACTGGGGTACAATTTAGGGGAATACAGGACTCTAATTTATGTTTTCTGGTATTGTACCTGCGTACATAGGCAACTGGACTTGCTTGTGTTTCTTGAAGATGTTACACTGGTCGTCCAAGAGGCTTCTTTAGTTCTAAAAGACTTGTGGGAGGTTTCAGGTATTTAATCTCTCTAGGATCTTCACCTATCCTCAGAGTTGTTGTGTTAAACATGCAGGTCGTTTAACCCCCCACAACTGGTGGGGTGTTGGAGCTCCTTGAGTCAAGGTGTGTATAGCACCTTGCTATGGTTGAGTCATTAGGGTTACACGCAATGTCAAGATATGCAAAGGGCCAGAGAGTTGAAATACCTGTAGCCTCCCACTACTAAGTTAGAACTTAAAGAGTATCTGGAAAGAGAAGTGACGTGTTTTCAAGAAACAAAAGCAAGCCTATGCACACCTGTGTGCAGAGGTTTGATACAGAGAAATGTCATCTTGAGGTAGAAGACAATGGATGTAACTCAAAGGAGCAATTGAGGGTTCAATAGTGGAGAATGTGGGCATCGATCCCACTACCTCTCACATGCAAAGCGAGCGCTCTACCATTTGAGCTAATCCCCCTGTTTAAAAGTGGCTTCTGTGGCAAATCATCGCAACCTGTTGAGCATGGATGTGTTCTGTCCTAAAATGGATCACATTGCCGAGACAAATGAATGAAGTCTCTCATAACAGGCCCTCAGGGGAGAGTGGCCAACTAAGTGATTTACAGAGTCTCTGCAGATGGGGAATTAGCACAAATGGTAGAGCGCTTGCTTAGCATGCGAGAGGTAGTGGGATCGATGCCCACATTCTCCAGAACATTCTTAGTATCTTGATTTTAGTCTGGTAGAGAAAGTTTTGAAATTCAGTTTCACAAAGTTCTAAATAAGATGGATTCCTTGTTTTTATACCATGGACTGATATAATTCAGAAAAATGGTGTTCCATCCTTCCAGCATGGTTCAGAGAATTATAGAG
>VCHM03000572.1:0-11808 GCA_006182925.3 Reinhardtius hippoglossoides
CTAAGCGCCTGTATGTAGCCACATGCAGATAACAAGCCTGTACAGGGTTTCTGGGAGGACAGCGCCTTTTCAAAGTTCACCAGGAAGTGGAGTAGTTGAGTAAAACATTGTTCCCGAAGACTGCACTGTAAACCCAGATAAAAATAGTACTTGAAATATAAGTTATATGTACACAAATAATTTAAGTTTGATAGCATACTATCAAATGTAAGTACATTCTACTAATTTGAAGTAGAGTAAACGTGTGGTGGGTGGATAACCTTTAAGTGAAATATACTAAAATTGTTTAGTTTTGGTTGTATAAACTTGAGTTTTTTTATTTCATGACCACACATCTTTATCTCGAGGAGAGCTGTATTCAGTATTTCCACTTTACTAACTGAAATTAATATTAAACCATTAATGACAGCCACAATATTACAAGAATTTTGTGGATAAATGAATGATACTGCAAATTGTGTTATGGCCGCCATTAAATAGTTTCATTTAATTTCTGAGGTCATTATGTTCCTGCCAAACAAACAGTTACAAGTTCAAAAAGCTTTATTTAAACTAAGTCCAGGTGGGTTTATGACTTTGAGGTAAAAATCATGCTGTTACACGTAGGTGGTGACATGCAGCTATAACGTTGTTACCTGCAGGAAGAAAACGACAAGAAGAAGAGGTACCTGCCCGCCTGTTCTCTTTCAACATTTGTTTCGGTATCTCACTATGGGACACGCCCTCTGAGCTGTCCCCCAGAAGCAATTTTACACTACGCCTGTCCTGACTGGCAGGCAGATGTGACCCAATCTGTATGTTCGACGTGGCACCGCTACGTGACCGACCTAATGTCTGGACAGGGCGTAACCAACGGAGGTGACTCCGACTCACTGGAGTCTATTAGCCTCGGCTCCGAGGTGGATGTGGAATCCACTTTCACCCCACCAGCCGCGAGGCTGGCGTCCGAAGATGGTACATGCAGCCCAAACCCGGCTTCCAGCATGGACCTGCACGAGGTCTGTAAGATAGAGGCCGCTAAGTTTGGAATTGCGTGGCCTGAAGCCCTCAACAAGACCACCATGTCCCGCTATGAGGGTAAAAGGCTCCCCAGAGCAAAAGCTTCCACCAAACAGTTTCTTTAAAGCCAAATTTCCTAACACAAATTTAGATGTGACCGAAGGGCTCTAAATCTGGAGACTACATGCGACTGGTGTCAGAAATTTGACATTTATTTTCCTGGAGGAGGCGACACGGTCCTGGAGTAATCCACTCTCAGCCAAGAACCCCATCCAGGGAGGGGCGATGTTGGACTGGGCTGATATGGAAGAAAAAGGCTTCTCGCCCCCAGTCGAACCTTTAATGGCGACTCACCTCCAGCCGACTAAGAGGTCCACCATGACCTCAGCCGGCCCCACCACGGTTTCCAGTCATCGCTGACGGAGAAGAGCTACAAGGCGGTGGCAACATCAGTGAAAGCTCTGAACACCTCATCGCTACTGCTCGCCCACCAGGCTGCGTTGGAGGATGACATGGTGGTTTCACCCTCCCCAAGCTGTGCTTGGTTACGGACCTCTGCCTGCATCTGCACAGATGCACTGTCCAGGCATCTGGGAGAGCCATGGCCCTGATGATCACACAGGAGAGAGCTCTGTGGCTAAATTTGTCTAGCCTCTCCCAGAAGGAAAGGCCCAACTCGTCGATGTTCCCGTGGACCTGAATTCGGCCCGGCGGTAGCCACCATGCAAAAATGCTGTGAGGAGAAAAAGAGAGAGGGGGAAGCGCTCCAGCTTTGCCTCCCCAGGAGAGCGCCGGCCGCTCCCCCAGCCGCACACCGGCAAATATTCGTCCAAGCCGTGGCACCGCCAGGTTCCCGCATCCCGAAGCGTCAGACTCACCTTCAGGCTGGCGGTCGGGGCCAGAGCAAACCACCGGAGCTCAAGGGCACCTGGGCGAAGAGAGCTTCGCCCTTCGCTTCCAGCGTGACAGTGGGAGATCCAGCTGCCCATCCTGCCACTCTGGGTGCCAAGAAGAGTGTGCTTCTTCCAGTCGGGGGGGACGGGTTCAGCCAGACGCCTGCGTCCCTCCCGGTGAAAGGTGTTCAGTTCCGAGGGGCTTGTTCCAGAACCCGCAAAAGGTGTGCAGAGGCCATGTTGGCACTCACAGTTCACGTGGACTCAAAGAAAAGAAAGGTCAGCGCTGCAGAGAGCTCTGTGGGCCCGCAACCGAGTGTTTCCAAAAGCACACAGTGCACAAGCACAAACCCGTGCCCAAACAAACACCAAATTTCTTTCCCCTCTGTGAAATGTTCAATAAATGTCACATGCGGGCCACGTGCCGAGGGTGAACCCTCACTTGTTCATAAAAAACGAACAAAAAATGACAAAAACAAACAAAATGATAGAGGAACAGAACATGGTGGGGCAGGCTCGCATAACACCACAAGGGGGCAGTATGGCTCCACTTATGGCACAGCGAGTCCGATAGTAGACCTGCGTGCACTAAACACATACATGAGGCGGTACAAGTTCAGAATGCTGACACATACAGCACTGATCCGCTTTGTGTGTCCAGGCGACTGGTTTACAGCAAGGGGCAACTCCCCGGTCTGAGCGATGAGGCCAATACGGAAGTGCAAAAAGGTGCAGTTCACTGGGTGGCCACTTGAGGCTGGCTCCAAGAAGGAGCAAATTCCCATTGACTCCCATGTTAAAAAGCCCGACTTTGGAGCAGAATTAAACCTATTTACAGGATGGTTCAAAAAATGGTTTTAGTCTCAATCACTTAGTTCTTCCTTCATGACAACTCTGAGGGGGGTGAATTTTTTTCTAACTCACTCGTTTAAATTATATAGAGGTTTGATATTATGAATAATTATCACTTGATGGACAGGTGACGTCACCGTTAGCTCGCGACTCCAGCTCCTAGCCTGTTGGCTCCTCGGCTTCACCTGAGCTAACAGGCTAAAAGGCTAACCCCCTCCCCGAACAGGACCCGGGTCTGTGGAGAGGCTTCACTCGCATATCGGATGAATAATACGGTTTGATGTTCGGCTTGTTCTCCTGACGGAGAAGCTAAAGACGTCTGCGCTCCAGTTTCTGTGGTAAGTAAAGTTTATTTGATGTATGTGTTAGTAGTGATGAGCAGGTATCGGTGTCTCTGTACCTGGCTTGTTAGTTTAGCTCCGCTAGCCTGCAGGCTAGATACCAGCAGTGATGGCGATGCTAACGGGACCGCACGGGAGTTATTGAACCGACATGAACCGAGACAGGAGATTGTGTGTCTGGAGAATAAGCTCCACCACGTTAGATATCTAATGTTATGTAAAGTTGTTTCACTCGCCAACCTATTTGACTTGACTACGTTACACAGATTATTATTCTGCAGAAACAGATTTACTGTGATCAACTGAAACGTGAGTATTTAAAGTCACATCTGTATTTTAAGAGCAGCTGTTTAAAGTAGCATTACGTCTCCTCAAGCTCTTTATTCAGAGTATTGGTGTTGATGTGTAACGTGTTAGTGGAAACTAAACCTGTCGGCTATTCAGTTTTTACATCGTTAATCTTAGGCAGACTTTACTGAATTATTGTGTTAAATAAGTGGACATGCAGAATAATGTATTAATAATAAATTATAGGAAGTGTAACTTTACTAGAATAGACAGTCACATAGAGAACCTGAGGCTGATGTCCACCACCTATTTCCTAAGCTGAAATGATTATGATCTGATGAACTTTTATTTTTACCATGTAAAAGTCTGTTAAGGAGTTAACCTGGCACATGTATGACTTTACATATCTGTGTATTTGTGTTGAATGTTCCTCCAGGTGACTCCGACAGCCTGCACCTGTGGATGTCCAACATGAGACACAACTGGAATCCAACCAGCCTGAACACTGAGAGTCACTTCAACACTGACTCCAGGTACAGACCTGTTTTCATAACTTACAAACAATCAAAGCAAAGTATTGCACATAATACATAATGCATTAAATTATAAATGCAATACTATTAATGTGGAAGAACTCCATACTGTACATTCATTGTCTTGGTAGTGCACTGTTTAATCCAAAACCATATTCAAATACATAGTTGAATATCCACAGAAAACAAGGATACAAACTTTGTTCATAAGTAACACTTCCTCTACAATGCCATACTTTTATGTTTCCTGTCATTTTATTAGGGACGGACGAGCCTGAAGGACACAGCTGTGCTGACCGTGTTCTGTCTCTTATGGCAAAGAAGAAAAATAAAACAGTTTTTTTTATCTAAAGTGTATCAAATCAGAAAGTAAAAGATAAACATTGTTCTGATAAGTGTTCATTTTTTTAACCAACCATAATGAATATAGAAATTAACTCTATTATCCATGACACTTAGCAATGACTGCCAACTCTAAACTGTTGCAGGCCATCTTTAGTTAAGGGAGGAAAACATGAAGTGTTGTGCAGATGAAGCTGGTGCAGGTCGTCCTCATGTTGACCAGCCTGAAGCTGCCGATCTCCACCATGTTGCTGCTGCCACAGTGGACGCTGAGGACATCAGGTGCTGCAGTGCTTCATCTAATGAAAAGAAGAAACTCACTATAAAAGGATGTTTTATGTTGTGTTTGTTCCAGCAAAGACTGGTTCTTACAGTTCATTCTGTGTTCAGCAGGTGGAAGCACCACAGACTTCAGACAGAACCGATGTACTGGGCTCTGGGTTTGTACCCTCATGGTTAAATGCACATATTGTAAGTCACTTTGGATAAAAGCATCAGCTAAATGAAATGTAATGTACTGAAAGAAATAAAACATTGTACAAATAGATAAAATGTCTTTCTACCTCATCTGTAATATTCAAGGTGTCACAACTTCACCCAGTTTCTAACAGTTTCATTGTCTGTTTATCTGCATCTCTAACCAATGTCATTTCAGATGTCAGCCACTCCCCTCTGCTCTGCATCACACGGATCCCATTACCTGCCCCACCCCCCAGACTCACCTGCTTTCCATTAGTCATCACTCACCCAGTATATCTACCTGCTCATTTCCCTTGTCCCCTGCCAGATCGTCTAGTGTGTTTGTGCCTAGTCTTCCAGCGTTATCCTTGCCTTATCTGTTTTGCCTGACCTGATCCCTGACCTGCTTTCCGGACCCTGGATTCCCCTTTGCCTGCTCCTTATCTGTTTTGCCTGACCTGATCCCTGACCTGCTTTCCGGACCCTGGATTCCCCTTTGCCTGCTCCTTATCTGTTTTGCCTGACCTGATCCCTGACCTGCTTCCGGACCCTGGATTTCCCTTTGCCTGCTCCTTATCGGATTTGTTTGTTACCTGACTGTCTACCTGGCTTTTGACCCCGGATCGTTCCAAATAAAACTGAACTCTTGTCTTTCCCTAAACCTGCTCCAGTGTCGTGCTTTTGGGTTCACGTCTGTCTTTTGGCCGCCCCTGACAGAACGATCTGGCCAAAATGAACCCAGCCGACTCTGAGAATCTCCGGAGAGAGGTGGCGGCACAAGCTGGTGCTCTGCACCAACACGAGCGTCAACTTACCGCCATGGCAGAGGCTTTCCAAGAAGCTTCCGCACGCCACGACCAACATTTGGAGGCTCTCAACGACCAGTTCCAGCGGTTAGCACAAGCCCATCAACCACCGGCTGGTTTACGGCCGGCCATTCCTCCCGCTCGTGCTATCTCCGGTCCAGAACCCCGCCTTAACGCTCCCGAACGGTTCTCCGGAGCTCCAGGTACCTGCCGGTCCTTCCTTACACTCTGTTCGTTGACTTTTGAACTACAACCTCTCACATATCCCACCGAGAGGTCGAGAGTGGCTGGTATGATCACCCAGCTTTCGGGACGGGCACGGGATTGGGGAACCGCTGAGTGGGAGAAGCAGTCGGCGATCTGTTCTTCCGTGTCAGCTTTTTCAGATGGCCTCCGGAAGGTTTTTGACCATGCTACCCCCGGCCGAGAGGCGGCTCGTGGACTTTTCAACCTGATCCAGGGGAGTCGGCGAGTGGTGGATTATTCCATTGAATTCCGGACTCTCGCTGCTGAGAGCGATTGGAACGCAGCCTCGCTGACAGACGCCTTCTACAACGGTCTCTCTGACGTTATCAAGGATGAGCTGGCGGCACGGGATCCTCCGGCTGATTTGGACACGCTCATAGCAACGGCGATCCGCATCGACGGACGTCTCCAGGAACGGAGGCGAGAGAGGGCGGTGACGAGTAGTCACCGTAGCCGTCGCCCCTCACCACCTTCAGACTCCTCGTTGGCACCGAGCGCGAGCGGTCCTAGCGAACCAGCGGAGCTGATGCAACTCGGCAGGACCCATCTGTCATCAGCTGAACGACAGCGCCGCCAGAGGGAGAACTGCTGCATGTACTGTGGGCAGGGAGGCCACTACGTGTCATCTTGTCCGGTAAAAGACCGGGCTCACCAGAAGTTCCGAGGGCGCTGGTGAGCCATATCACAAGTTCTGAAATGCCCTCTCGGCCCCTTATCCACGCCCAGCTCTTCTGCAAAGGACAGACTAACACGGTCTTGGTCTTAATTGACTCTGGGGCCGACACCAATCTCCTGGACCGTACTCTTGCCGTGCAGCTGGGTATTGAGCAGGAGCCTTTGGTCCAGCCCATCAAGGCCACTGCTCTGGATGGGCGCCTCCTCTGCACAGTAACCCACCGCACCATCCCTCTCCGTCTGGGCATGTCAGGTAACCACACAGAGACTCTCACGTTCCACCTGATTCATGCACCACAACAACCGGTGATTCTAGGGCATCCATGGTTACGCAAACATAATCCTCATATTGACTGGGTTACCGGTTCCATTTTACAGTGGAGTAACCACTGTCATGCTGTCTGCCTCAGATCTGCGTCATCTCTTGTCTCCAGTCCCTCTCCTCCTAATGAGTTTCCAGATCTTACAGGAGTTCCATCAGAATACCAGGACGTTAAGGAGGTGTTCAATAAAGCACGGGCCACTTCGCTTCCCCCTCATCGCCCGTATGACTGCGCCATCGATCTCCTTCCTGGTACCTCACCACCCAGGGGGCGACTATTCTCCCTGTCCACTCCTGAGACCAAGGCCATGGAGAGGTACATAAATGACTCACTGGCTGCCGGAATTATCCGTCCTTCTTCATCTCCTGCAGGAGCTGGATTCTTTTTTGTGGACAAGAGGGACAAGACCCTCCGGCCATGCATTGACTACCGAGGTCTGAACGACATCACTATTAAGAACAGGTACCCCCTCCCACTAATCTCCTCTGCATTCGAACTGTTGCAAGGGGCCACAGTGTTCACCAAACTTGACCTCCGTAATGCCTATCACCTTGTTCGTATTAGGGAGGGGGATGAATGGAAGACTGCATTCAACACCCCTAGTGGTCATTATGAATATCGGGTTATGCCGTTCGGACTGACTAACGCCCCTGCTATCTTCCAGGCTATGGTAAACGATGTTCTCCGGGATTTCCTTAATATCTTTGTGTTTGTTTACCTCGACGATATCCTGATCTTCTCTAAATCTGAACCGGAGCATGTGCAGCATGTGCGCAGTGTTCTCCAGAGGCTCCTGGAGAATCAGCTGTTTGTAAAAGCGGAGAAATGTGAATTTCATGCCACTGAAGTAACGTTTTTAGGGTTTATCATCAGGGCTGGTCGTATCCTGATGGACCCCACCAAGGTCAAAGCAGTGGCTGATTGGCCTACCCCCACCACCCGGAAGAGGCTGCAGCAATTCTTGGGGTTTGCCAATTTCTATCGTCGGTTCATCCGTAATTATAGTTCTGTGGCGGCTCCCCTAACGGCTCTCACCTCCCAAAGACTCACCTTCCAGTGGTCCTCTGCTGCAGAAAGAGCATTCGGTGAGTTGAAGTCACGGTTCTCGTCTGCTCCCATCCTTGTATTTCCAGATCCAGAGCGTCAGTTTACTGTGGAGGTGGACGCATCGGACTCCGGGGTGGGAGCAGTCCTCTCCCAGCGGGCTGCAGAGGACCAGAAGATGCACCCATGTGCTTTCTTCTCCCGGAAGTTGTCACCAGCCGAACGACATTATGATATTGGGAATCGAGAGTTGTTGGCTGTCAAGTTGGCCTTGGAGGAGTGGAGGCACTGGTTAGAGGGGGCGGAGCAGCCGTTTGTGGTTTGGACCGATCACAAAAACCTGGAGTACATCCGGTCAGCCAAACGGTTGAGCTCCCGTCAAGCCAGGTGGGCTTTATTCTTTAACCGGTTTGACTTTTCCCTCTCTTACCGCCCAGGATCTAAGAACGTCAAGCCTGATGCCCTGTCTCGTCAGTTCCAGTCCGACAGTGGTGTCACATTGCCAGAAAGTATCCTCCCCTCCAAGGTTGTCATCGGCGTTTTAACCTGGGACATTGAGGATAAGGTGAAGCAGGGTCAGGCTGATCTTCCAGCGCCCAGTGGTTGCCCTGGTAATCGCCTGTTTGTCTCTGCGAATTTACGCTCCCAGGTCCTCCAGTGGGGACATTCTTCTCGCCTTGCCTGTCACCCAGGGGTTAGACGCACCCTAGCTCTTTTGAGGCAACGCTTCTGGTGGGGTTCCATGGAGGAGGACACTAAGGAGTTCGTCGCAGCCTGCCAGATTTGTTCCCAGCACAAGAGTGCCCGCCACGCTCCTTCCGGTCTGCTCCAGCCACTACCCATTGCGCATCGTCCATGGTCTCACATTTCTCTGGACTTCGTCACTGGACTTCCTACATCGGACGGTAACACCACAATTCTCACCGTTGTGGATAGATTCTCCAAATCTGCCCACTTCATTCCCCTGCCCAAACTACCATCGGCCAAGGAGACGGCTGAACTTATGTTACAACACATTTTCCGTCCGCATGGCCTCCCCATTGACATTGTCTCTGACCGGGGGCAACAATTCACCTCCCGGTTTTGGACTGAGTTCTGCAGTCTGTTGGGGGCCAAAGTCAGCCTATCCTCGGGGTTTCATCCGCAGTCTAATGGGCAGTCCGAGAGGATGAACCAGGAGATGGAGACTGCCTTGCGGTGCGTCGTCTCCCACAACCCTTCCTCCTGGTCCAAGCAGCTCCTCTGGGTGGAATATGCTCACAACACGCTTCCCTGTTCATCTACTGGACTCTCACCGTTCCAGTGCTCCCGAGGGTACCAGCCCCCACTTTTTCCGGAGCAGGAGCGTGAAGCCAGTGTCCCCTCGGTTCAGATGTTTATCCGTCGCTGTCGTCGCACCTGGTTGCAGGCCCGCTCTGCTCTCCTACGTTCATCGGACCGGTACCAGAGAGGGGCCAACCGGCACCGCATCCCGGCTCCCCAATACACTCCCGGCCAGAAGGTTTGGCTGTCCACTCGTGACCTCCCACTCCGGGTGGAGTCCAGGAAGTTGGCTCCACGGTTTGTGGGTCCTTTTCCCATGGCCAGGGTCATTAACCCTGCTGCAGTCCGTCTCCGCCTTCCCCGGTCAATGAGGGTCCATCCAACATTTCATGTCTCCAAAATCAAACCTGTCAAAGAAAGCCAGCTTCAGCCCTCCTCCAGACCCCCACCACCCACCCGGCTTGTTGACGGGGGCCCTGCTCACACCATTAATCGTCTCATGAAGTCCCGACGGCGGGGAAGAGGCTTCCAGTATCTGGTGGACTGGGAGGGTTATGGCCCTGAAGAGCGCTGCTGGGTCCCGTCTCGCAATATCTTTGACCCAGACCTCATCAAGGAATTCCATAGGGCCCATCCTGACCAGCCTGGTGGGACGTCAGGAGCCGTCCCTAGAGGGAGGGGTTCTGTCACAACTTCACCCAGTTTCTAACAGTTTCATTGTCTGTTATCTGCATCTCTAACCAATGTCATTTCAGATGTCAGCCACTCCCCTCTGCTCTGCATCACACGGATCCCATTACCTGCCCCACCCCCCAGACTCACCTGCTTTCCATTAGTCATCACTCACCCAGTATATCTACCTGCTCATTTCCCTTGTCCCCTGCCAGATCGTCTAGTGTGTTTGTGCCTAGTCTTCCAGCGTTATCCTTGCCTTATCTGTTTTGCCTGACCTGATCCCTGACCTGCTTTCCGGACCCTGGATTCCCCTTTGCCTGCTCCTTATCTGTTTTGCCTGACCTGATCCCTGACCTGCTTTCCGGACCCTGGATTCCCCTTTGCCTGCTCCTTATCTGTTTTGCCTGACCTGATCCCTGACCTGCTTTCCGGACCCTGGATTTCCCTTTGCCTGCTCCTTATCGGATTTGTTTGTTACCTGACTGTCTACCTGGCTTTTGACCCCGGATCGTTCCAAATAAAACTGAACTCTTGTCTTTCCCTAAACCTGCTCCAGTGTCGTGCTTTTGGGTTCACGTCTGTCTTTTGGCCGCCCCTGACACAAGGTGATAATCTCCCACAGAGCTGTTG
Organism: Reinhardtius hippoglossoides; assembly: GCA_006182925.3. Classification (NCBI taxonomy): domain Eukaryota; kingdom Metazoa; phylum Chordata; class Actinopteri; order Pleuronectiformes; family Pleuronectidae; genus Reinhardtius; species Reinhardtius hippoglossoides. Next base: position 10,370 of record VCHM03000572.1, read on the forward strand.
ATAACAGTCCACATCAAGTCTCTCCACTTCTCTGAGTGAAAACATAATTATATAATAAATGAGAAAGGTTTGAGTGGAGATTATAATCTTATCTAAACTGTCTAATTCACTGTAAATTCCATAACAGGCTAAATAAACAAGGTGGCAATAGTAATGGTGGTTATACCAGCCTGTATCAGAACATTTGTGAAACATAGTTACTATCGCATGCAACTTACACATGTAGCGTATTGATATTAACTTATTAAAATTTAAATCAAGTCACAACCAAACACACGACTGTAGTAGTGTAGTTAATTTGCTTCAATCTGTTCATTACACGTTAATAAACGGTAACTTTTATAACAATTACATATTAAAACCACTTGAGGCATGTAAGCATATGATTATGATAATAGATAAAGCAATAGGTTTTTGTTGTTGTGTAGTTTCAAGGTTACTTACCTCTGGTGAGTTCGTTGTAAAGATCGCGACCATCCGGGAAGCACACAGCACCGCAGCGCTAGCCGGTTAGCGCGCGGGGTAGCATGGTAGCCTAGCTCCTTAGCCTGAGCTAACCAGTAACATTGAGCTCTACGGGCGTGGCTTCAGCTGTCAGTCTTCACTCGCGCTCCTCCTCTTTGCTCATTTTATTGGTTAGCCAGGAATAGGAGGAGTCAGCACGGCAAGATGGCGCCGGGGGAACGCCCTCCTACTAGCCTCATTCTCACTCTGCAGAAACCAACGGGTGACGTCACGGACGCTACGTCCATTATATATACAGTCTATGGTTTACAGCCATAGATCTAAAAGACGCATATTTTCACATCCTATTTATCCTCCTCACAGAAAATATCTCAGGTTTGCCTTTCAGGGTATAACATACGAAATACCTGGTGCTCCCGTTCGATCTTTCATTAAGCCCACGGGTGTTTGTGAAAGGCACCGAGGCAGCTGTGGCTCCCCCTGAGGGAGGGGGGTATGCGCTTAGCGATGTATATAGACGACTGGCTGATAGCGGCACAGTCCCCCCAGCAAATTCAGGCCCACACCAGTCAGCTCAAATCGCATCTGGCGGCCCTGGGTTTTACAATAAACTGGGAAAGTGTGTTCTGAATCCAACCCAGCAGAAAGGATGAAAGCTTTCAAGCTTGTCTGGCACTTTTTCGCAGGGGGGCCTTGCTAAGTTTAGGTCGTCCCTCAGACTTTTAGGGCTGATGGCCTCAGCTCTGGTGGTCATTCCACTAGGTCGTACACATGAGACCATTTCAGCGGTGGTAGCGTCGCTCAAACTGAGCCCGACACACCATGGTCATCGCCAGGTCTTAGTCTCCATGGCTGCGCCCTTGGAGACGCAGTTTTTTCTGACCAAAGCAATGCCATGGGAACGGTCCTGGCACGAAAGAGTATTCAACGAGCCTCTTTGCGGGGGGAGCCTTTCAGGGGGGGGGATGGGGCAG
>VCHM03000573.1:5000-11784 GCA_006182925.3 Reinhardtius hippoglossoides
CGTTCACCTGGGTCTTTTTTTTTTTTTTTCTCCCATTGCACTAAGTGTTGTCGAAAACCGGGTTTCTGTAATCGTGCGGAGTGTTTTCTGTCAAGGGGGGTGAAACCTGACATCGCAACGATGTGCATGTCTATTTTCTCGATCCTCTCTTTTCCCTGTTTTTGATCAAATTGGCCTTTTTCATGAAATTAGACAGAGTGTCTATCATTCAGTGTGTATATTTCATGAAATTAGGCAGAGTGTGGGCATTATTTTTCCCATTTTCATGATATTGCACTAATAGGCAGACTGAATAGTACACTCGTATATGTTGGAGGACAGCACAGCGCTGAGTGAGACATGTGCACCAGTCAAACTCCGCTGAGAGAGGAAGGAAGGAAGGGACTCTCATTTAATTAATTAAATTAAAGTAAAATTAAAATAAAACCAGGGATGAAGAAATAGTAATTGCCCACTCCTGAATGTAGTACCATAGGTGCTATATATGCTTTTCAGAGAGGTTGGTGTATAATGTGTGTGAATAGGGAGCGTTAACAGATATGTATGGGACATTTTGATCTCTCCAAGCAGGAGCTCATGTATCCCCGTGTGGGATGCTAGGATTTATCGGTGCTGAATCACGGGGCCAGGTGAGACTCTGCAGGCTGAAGTTCACTCTCCAGGCTCACGGTGCTGAAACACACACACACACACACACAGGAATAGTCTTCTCTCTGCTGGAGGATGGAGCAGCGTGAGAGGTGTGCACGCTGGATTTTTGTGAAAAGTAACAGTCCAAACAAGGTATTATCCCTCAGATTCAGATTCCTTTATTATCCCTTGTGTTGTTCCTGGGTCTAATTGACCCAGAGTGTGTGTGTGTGTGTGTATGTGCGTGTGTGAGTGCGTGCGTGTGATCATACGCAAGCCCTGGCCAGTCAGGGTGACCCAAGGATTGTCATTATCCAATTCTCATGGGGTAATTGAGACCAATGGATTGTCATGGGAGGGGTCATTTAGACCCCAGCACCGACCCCAAGCACCTGTGGGGCTCTGCGTGGGGTCATTATGACCCACACCTGATTCCAATTGATAATCAGGGGGGTACATTAGACCCATATATAAGGCTCAGTGTGGGGTCATTATGACCCACACCTGATTCCAATTGATAATCAGGGGGGTACATTAGACCCATATATAAGGCTCAGTGTGCCACTCTCTCACGGACCATGGAAAGATGTCACGTCAGAAGCGTTTCACCAGAGAACAGGTTCTCCAACAGCTATTCTCCCAGCAACCATCATCTGAACCCGAAGAGGACGCGAAAGAGCCAGACCGAGAAGCGGACGGACAACGAGATGGAGAAGCAGACCGAGAAGCAGACCGAGAAGCAGACCGAGAAGCAGACAGAAAAGCAGACAGAGAGGACGGAGACGGAGACAACGGCGATAGCGAAGAAGACGAAGACGAAGAAGGTGAATATGACGACGACGACGGTGACGAAGATTACGACCCAGTGGGTGATGCTTCAGCATATTCCTCCTCCTTGGAAGAAGAAGGAGAAGGAGGACACGACAGCGGCCACACCAGCACCACCACCGGACTCGTGGACAGAGACACCTTCCCCTCAAGAAACGGGGAAATAACATGGTCCTCGAGGGCGTACAGCCGAGAAGAGGGCCACTGCTCCTCCTCCTCCTCTGCTGCGGCTCCAAGCGGGGTCATCCGGGGCCCCACGATCCACGCGACGTCCCGCACCGGTGACCTTGCCTCGACGTTCCACCTGTTCATCACACCGACGGTGGAGAACATCATCCTGGAGATGACGAATCGGGAGGGTCGTAGAAAATACGGTGACGAATGGAAAGGGATGGACGAGACCGACCTGCGCGCCTACGTAGGGCTGCTGATCTTAGCGGGCGTGTACAGGTCCCGGGGCGAGGCCGCCGCCAGCCTGTGGGACGCAGAGAGCGGCCGGGCGATATTTCGTGCCACGATGCCCCTAAAACTCTTCCACACGTACTCCAGGCTGCTGCGCTTCGACGACCGCGAGACAAGACGCACAAGACGAGCCACGGACAAATTGGCGGCCGTGCGAGAGGTCTGGGACACATGGGTGTCGCGGCTACCGCACCTCTACAACCCGGGGCCCGAAGTGACCGTGGACGAGCAACTGGTTCCGTTCAGAGGTTAGTCTTTTTTTAAATTTATATTATTATTATGTTATGTTATGTTATGTAGATAGCGGCTGTTAGTCCTCGTCCTCATCTCATCTCCTCTCATCTCTTCTCCTCCTGTTTTTCTCTCTAGGCCGGTGTCCATTCCGTCAGTACATGCCCAGCAAGCCGGCGAAATACGGGATCAAGTCGTGGGTGGCCTGCGATGCGAAATCAAGCTACGCTTGGAAGATGCAAGTGTACACCGGAAAGCTGAGCGGCGGACGGCCAGAACGGAACCAGGGGTTGCGGGTAGTGCTCGATGTAACGGAGGGACTGCACGGTCGTAACGTCACGTGCGACAACTACTTCACCTCCTACCAACTCGCGCGGCAGCTCCTGGAGAGGAAGCTCACCGTGGTCGGCACCGTTCGGAAGAACAAGCCGGAGATCCCGACCGGGCTGCTCGCGGTCAGGGGAAGAGAGGTGTTCTCATCCAAATTCGCATTCACGCCCACTGCCACTCTTGTGTCCTACATCCCGAAGAAAAACAGGAACGTGGTTCTCCTGAGCACCCGACACTCTGAGGCCGACATCAGCGGCCGCGAGGATGGGAAACCGGTCATCGTCCTGGACTACAACCGCAACAAAGGTGGCGTGGACAACCTAGACAAGGTGATCGGAACGTACAGCTGCAGGAGGATGACCGCGCGCTGGCCCCTGGTCATATTTCACAACATTCTAGATGTCTCTTCCTACAACGCCTTTGTGATATGGAGAGAGATCCACCCAGACTGGATGCTGGGCAAGCGGAACAAGCGGAGGGTGTTCCTGGAGCAGCTGGGAAAGGCTCTGGTCACTCCGTTCATCGCACGGAGGGAGCGCTTCCCCCGCACGGACGCGTCTGCCGCGGTGGTGAAGGCTATTAAAGATGCTGCCGCACAGAGAGATCATGACTACGACGCTCGACCCGATTGTCTGGCCTCCTCCATACCCCTAGCAGCAGCCCCGCTCAGGGCGAGTAAGAGGAAGAGGTGTCAGATATGCCCCAGGAAGAAGGACTGTAAAACTCACACCATGTGCCGTGGGTGTAACAAATACATCTGCAAGGGCTGCTCTCATGTCTATTGCGTTACGTGTGCGCCATAATATGGGGGGGGGGCTATGTGACGGAGCCAACAGCCGGGAGAAGCAAGGACAACACAAGGGTTAATAGTTTTATTATTTTTAATACATAATTTTATTATTTTAATAATAATTTTATGATTATTCATATTTAAGCCAACGTCAAATCTACCTACTATTGCACAACACCTTCATCACCACAGAGGTCAGGGCGACGGGTCTGTAGTCATTGAGTCCAGTGATCTTTGTTTTTTTGGGGACAGGGATGATGGTGGAGGTCTTGAAGCAGGCTGGTACGTGGCATGTCTCCAGTGAGGTGTTAAAAATGTCTGTGAACACCAGAGACAGCTGATCAGCACAGTGTTTCAGGATTGATGGAGAGACAGAGTCTGGCCCGGCTGCTTTGCGGGGGTTCTGTCTCCTGAAGAGTCTGTTGACGTCCCCCTCCAGGATGGAGAGAGTCGTCACTGTGGTAGGGGAGGAGGGAGGGGGCTCTGAGGTGGGCAGTTGTGGAAAGGCGGAGGCCTTTGCTATGGTGGGGGAAGTGCAGTTGATGGGCTGGAGGGTAAATTTCGACAGATGAGGCAATGAAAGTCGGAAATAAATTATCAGGAGTTATGGCCCTGATGTTCATGAGCATTTCTCTGGTGAAAGAGCTCCCGGTTCTTAGGCAAAGCAGATGTGTGAGAAAACGGCTACAAGTACAATTTGATTCCTAGTGATGGAATTCAAATGCACGTTGTACTGACTGCTTGAAAGTTGTCCCGGGTGCTTTAGGGGTGATCTCATCGGCAGACGAGGACTCCTCTGACTCACTGTCAGACCCGGTCGCGAAGAAACGAGACATGGTTGAAGGTCGATGTCAATCTGTGAAGGCAAAATTACAAAATTACAGAAGGTTTCCAGAACGTTTCACCCTTTTCACCTCCGCCAAGAATTGTATTATCTGCGTTTGCTTGTTTGTCTGTTAGTCAGCAGCATTACACAAGTACTACAGGATGGATTACCATGAAACTTGGTGGAAGGATGTGTTATGGATCTGCGAATAAGCGGTTATATTTTGATTGTGCATCCAGAACTTCTATTGTGAGCAGTGTGGGAACCTATTTCCCAGGGAACAATGAGGATGAGAAAACCAGGCCCATCTATGGGACTGATATATACACACGAGTGTTTCCCATCTGGTGATTGAATTTAAGAAAACACTTGTGCCTTGGTGGAAGTGTGTGTGCTCTGCTTTGTGTTAACACTGCTTTGATTCCTGTGTATTGTGAGAAGTGAATGAAATCTCGATCACTAAACCTGTCACGGCTGCATCAGTAAAATGGACATGTTAGTTTAAAACACCTTCCAGAAAAGCAGGTGGCTTTCATCTTCCCATTTTAAACAAACTACACAACACTGTTAAACACCATTGCTGATGCTAACACACATTATAGAACACAAGGAAAGGAGAACTACTGCGGTCTGTTATCAAGATAAACATTACGTAGCTAGCAAGTAAGCAACACGTTCCTGTTTGTGTCTCGTCACTGTGCGATCTGAGTTTACGATCTAGACTTTCAGATCTGATGTTTACGTTCTAAAAAAAACGGTAATTCCGTGTTTATTTAGAACTTCCGGTGGAATGTACCGGTACAGTCAGCGTCCCTCGGCAGGTCGTGCTAACGCTACCCGCCACTAAGCTAGCAGTGCCTTTGACAGATGGACCAGCCAAACGAATATAACTGAACTCCAAACTACAGCTACGTCATTTACAAACGACGGCTTTACAAAACCTACATAATGTTTTTTTTTTTTAAACAGCCTATTAGCTACCAAGCTAACACAGCAGTTATATCAGATACAACAACGCGGACACGTTGCTGCTAAGCTAACGCTAGCCTCGCACCGGGCCCCGCCGCATGTGCAGCCGGCGAACACGCTCCTCTAACGCGAATAATTGGCGCATGGTTCGGTCCAGTGCAGCGGCGGACTCACCTATGTGCGGCTGGACGCGGTCCTGCGGGGTCTCTGTCCACTCGGGGTCGATGTTAAATCCAGTTTTGCTGCACGACGGCCACAGATACGCGCGTGAGACGGACTGGCTGAGGACTCGCGTCGGGGAAAGGAAGTTCACTGCAGAGCTACAAATCATAGGGATGGTGTTCACAGCTGATGTACAGGCTGCCGGGCCACACCGCCACCCAGCGGCGGACCACGTGTACAACCAGAGGGTAGCGCCTCATGTTGTTTATAGAGAATAATAATAACTTTATAGACATTTAACTCTGTAGATGTTTCACCACCATGTTTATTTCAAATATCTCTCAAGGCCACGCAGCCTTTCACACATTAAACTGCATATTAGAGTTTAAACACAAACACACACATACCATCAGCCAGGAAAAAAATCATTACAATTTTCATTAATTTCCTTCAGCAATAATATCCGGGTTTCATGTACTGTTTCTTTTTCTGATGGTGAGTAAACTCCCTGCTCTTTCATCCTTCTCTCCAAATATGACATTTTGAGAATGATATGTCACTATTGCATGAATAAAGTAGTGTTTTGACTGTCAAAAGTCATTTGAATGTTCGCTCTCTTCCTTCAGTGATGATGTGTGACTTCCATATGCTTTTTTTCTTTGATGGTGAGTCTTTCCTGCTCTTTCCAAGATCTTTCTCCTTTGAAGCAGCAGCAACAGCGCCCTCTGCTGGTTGCAAAAGACATTCGAAAAAGCTTACAGCACCTGGTATTCCCAGGCGGTCTCCCATCCAAGTACTAACCAGGCCCGACCCTTCTTAGCTTCCGAGATCAGACGAGATCGGGCGTGTTCAGGGTGGTATGGCCGTAAGCGAAGGACTCAACCCACAATACCTTATTTATACATGTGAACCACCACCATCATCAATACTATTGTTGCTTTGTGACCATTGAAACTTGGTTTCTATTGTTATTTCATTTTAAGGAAAAAGAAGCCCAAGGTGAAATTTTGTCATAATACTGCAGGAAAAAAATCATTACAATTTTCATTAATTTCCTTCAGCAATAATAACCGGGTTTCATGTACTGTTTCTTTTTCTGATGGTGAGTAAACTCCCTGCTCTTTCATCCTTCTCTCCAAATATGACATTTTGAGAATGATATGTCACTATTGCATGAATAAAGTAGTGTTTTGACTGTCAAAAGTCATTTGAATGTTCGCTCTCTTCCTTCAGTGATGATGTGTGACTTCCATATGCTTTTTTTCTTTGATGGTGAGTCTTTCCTGCTCTTTCCAAGATCTTTCTCCTTTGAAGCAGCAGCAACAGCGCCCTCTGCTGGTTGCAAAGACATTCGAAAAAGCTTACAGCACCTGGTATTCCCAGGCGGTCTCCCATCCAAGTACTAACCAGGCCCGACCCTCTTAGCTTCCGAGATCAGACGAGATCGGGCGTGTTCAGGGTGGTATGGCCGTAAGCGAAGGACTCAACCCACAATACCTTATTTATACATGTGAACCACCACCATCATCAATACTATTGTTGCTTTGTGACCATTG
>VCHM03000574.1:0-11766 GCA_006182925.3 Reinhardtius hippoglossoides
GAAAACAGTAATAAAAGTGAATTGTCTGGTGACCAACACGTCATCTCACTATAAACCATTAAAAAACTGACATTTACATTTTAAGAGGATGTGAAGTATCTGGATTCTTCACAATTCTTCAGTTTGCAATGGAAAATTTCACCGGACCAATCACACGCATGGAAGATGCACACAGGCTTAAAACCACCGACCTTCATAAATATTACATTCATGGATATCCCGGTGTAACAGGCCAAATTAACCCCCACCCAGATCAAACCTGGGTATACTTTGGCCCAGGCAAGATCAAACCTGGGTATACTTTGGTATATATATATATATATATTTTTTTTTTGCTGGGCAGATTTTTTGCTCCCCTTCTATTTCTCCAACCAATATTTTAACATTAAAAAATATATTTAACATAATGGGAAAATTTTCCAAAAATATAAAGAGGTAGGGGTGTTGTCAGAACATGCTAGCGCATTGATGGGTATGGGTCGAGTGTGGGTCGAACGGACAATCAAAAATTTAATTAATTATTTTTTCGAAATTTGCAAGGCCAGATCAAACCTGGTTATACTTTGGCCCAGGCCAGATTAAACCTGGGTATACTTTGGCCCAGGCCAGATTAAACCTGGGTATACTTTGGCCCAGGCCAGATCAAACCTGGGTATACTTTGGTATATATATATTTTTTTTATTTTGTTTTGCTGGGCAGAGGTTTTTGCGCCCCTTCTATTTCTCCAACCAATATTTTGACATTAAAAAATATAATTGTATTAATAATTTTTTCGAAACTTGCAAACTTTTGATGTTATCAGTGTTTAACTTTGAACATTTATATTGTAGCGAGGACTTGCTAGTCTTAGAAGTTGAAGTTTCAGGACGTAGTAATCTTTGATCTTTGTGGAAGTCTAATATTTATTCTGTTTTTCTGGTTGAAGTAATAAAAGTCTATGTTTTAGAGTTTTAAGATTTAAGTCAGTTAGCTTTCTCACTTAACTTACCTGACAAAGCTGAACCCGCAATAAAATGTTGAAAAATTAAGTAATTCTTGTGTATATCACTCAACACTACTGATATCATGGGGGTATAATCTGGCTTGAGGGGTATGAATTGGCCTAGGCCATAATATACCCGGGGTATAATCTAGCCTAGGCCCCATTAACCCCAGGTATAGTCCGGACTGGGGGGTATACTATGGCCTGTTACACCGGGATACTTTTGGACCTGCAGTGTCAGAATTGAAATAATCTCAGTAATCCTCATTTTAATTCAGTGGAGACTCTGCAGGAGCTGAGGAGGGGTCTGTGCTCACTGAGGCCGCTGCACGCATTCTGCAGAAAAACAAAAACCTGGAAACAGCCTTTACAAAAGGGCAAATTTATTTAAAGCACTTACATAGAAAAATATGATTGATTTGAGTCAACAATAATAAATAGAGCGCCTGACTGTCCCCAGGCCCTGTCAGTACAACAGTACAATCAATATCCAGTTTCACAATACAGCAAAGGCACTAGCATTTACCACAATCAACAAGTCAATGGAGGCGGCGTGGGAGGGGGCGGGGCTCCGCAGGACACTCGTCATCATAACACAAACTCAGAACGAGCCCACAGCCGTCACTCGTGTTCTGCCCCCGACTCTGATTCTCAGTGGAACTCAATGTGAATCACTGCTGTTTGGATGAAGGATCATGAAATAAAGCGACGCTCTGATGGATGAAAATATGATTTTTAACAGAAACAAAAGATGATACAGATGAAAAACAAAAATAAAAGTGGATGTTAAAGCTGGTTTCCCCCCCGAGAGGCGACGACGTCCCATCAACATGACTGGCGATCAAAATAAAATGAAGTTTATTCTGCTTTTCAAAATAAACCCTTTGATGAACCTGCATTTACACGGAGATTCTTCGTCTTTCATGACCGACAACAATTTATAAAAAATATCAACACGGTCGATGGGACGGACACAAACAAACAAACAAACAAACAAACAAACAAAAAACATTGAAAAAAAGAAAAATCAAAACAGGTCAAATCCAACTTAAATGAAACAACATTTTCCTTCTGCTACGTTTTTAAATCAGATCAGTAAACTCCACGTCTTCTCTCCTGAGTCTGTAAATAAAGATCGACGACAAGATAGAACGCCCCCTTGTGGCTAGCTGCAGTACAGTTCGTAAATCCCGCAGATTGGACATGGACCAAACAAAAAAAAGTAGACTCACACTGACAATAAGTTTGGTTTTAATGAGTTATTTAATTACCGGATTTTAGAATAATATTTTTGATTAAACTGTAACTGCATTGCCGACCAAACATGGGGGTCTTCCCCTATAATTGGACATTTCAAGTGCATCTCGGGTGGCATTCTTTAATCGGGCAGTTGTTTTGAGGGATCTGGCTCCCTTTTCGTCCGTGGGTTTAAAGTTCATCCAATGTGGGGAGGTGATAGGGTTACAAGATATCCGGGCCTCTTTGTTCAAGAATGTTGTGAAACTTTTGAAACAGGGGTAATCCCCAGACTTATACAGGTTATCGTCGGCAATTCGGCACCACATTCGTACAATCCATTCGGGTAGTTTTTGAAGTAACTTGTGGTTTTCTTCACAATCATTCAAGATGGTCAACCCTTTAACATGTGGGATTGCTTCTGCACAACCTTGGAGAAAGTTTCTAAATTCTCTCAGTGCTTAAGGATCAGTCGCACTGATTTTAGGCCATCTGCCGAGCTTGTCTAGAAAGGCCTTTTGATCTCATGTAGGACTTTCAAGGTATATGCATCCTCCAGGTTCCTGTAGAAGAAGCCTTCCACCGTTTGGAGGTGAGGGGGCTGGAAGAGCACCTTCAGCTGCACCACAGAGGATCAATCAGCAGAGCTGAGAGCTGTTAACTGAATGATCCTCATGCTTAAAAGGCAGCGTCTGAGCTCCCTCAGAGGAAAGGACTCAGAACACTCGGACCGACTCAGCGACACTGAGAAACGTGGGAGAGACACTGAGCTGAAAAGTTCAGGAAGTTTAAGTTTGCCTTTTGAATTTATGTTTGGATTAAATAAAATATGCTAAAACCTGAATGGTTTGTCTCTGGCTGCTGTGGTGAGAACCCCATGGCATGGTCTACTTCCACTCAATAAGGGTATTTACATTACATTACATTACATTTAGCTGATGCTTTTATCATAGGCAACTTACAATAAGTGCATTCAACAATGAGGGTACAAACCCAGAACAACAACAATCAAGAAAGTACAATTTGCAAACTACAAAGTGCTATATCTAAGTGATACTAAATTGTTAGTTTAAACTTTTTTTTTTTTATTCAAGGTATAGCTGGAAGAGGTGTGTTTTTTGTTTGCGGCGGAAGATGTGGAGACTTTCTGTCCTGATGTCCATGGGGAGCTCGTTCCACCGTTTAGGAGCCAGGTCAGCAAACAGTCTTGATCTTGTTGAGTGTTTAACTCGCAGTGAGGGAGCAACAAGCCGATTGGCAGATGCAGGCGGAGTGAACAGGCTGGGGTGTAACGTTTGACCATGTCCTGGATGTAGACTGGACCCGATCCGTTCACAGCACAGTACCCAAGTACTAATGTTTTGAAACGGATACGGGCAGCCACCGGTAACCAGTGAAGGGAGCGGAGGAGCGGAGTGGTGTATTCTCCTGATGTTGTGCAGCATGAATCTACAGGAACGTGTTGTTGCAGTAATGTTGGCAGTGAGGGACTGTCGAGTGTCACACCCAAGCTCCTAGCAGTCTGGGTGGGGCTAACACAGAGTTGTCAAAGGTAATAGTCAGGTTGTGGGTGGGAGGAGCCTTTCCCTGGAAGGAAAACTAGTGCAGTCTTGACAAGGTTACTTTTGAGGTGGTGTGCGGACATCTACTGAGAGATGTCAGTCAGACAGGCAGAGATTCGTGCTGCTACCTGTGTTTCAGATTGGGGAAAAGAGAGGATTAGTTGGGTGTCATCAGCATAGCTATGGTAGGAAAAGCCATGTGAGTGAATGACAGAGCCGAGAGAGTTGGTGTACAGAGAGAAGAGGAGAGGACCCAGGACGGAACCTTGAGGGACCCCAGTAGTGAGAGGACAAGGTTCAGACACATCCTCTCCAAGTTACCCGGTAAATGCGGTCGTTGAGGTGGGATGAGAGCAGGGAGAGAGCAGAGCCTGAGACACCCAGGTCCTGAAGGGAGGAAGTAAGGATCTGGTGGTTAACTGTGTCAAATGCAGCAGAAAGATCTAGAAGGATAAGGACAGAGGAGAGAGAGGCTGCTCTAGCAGTGTGAAGTTGCTCAGCGACAGCAAGGAGGGCCGTCTCAGTTGAGTGGCCTGCCTTGAAACCAGACTGGTGAGGGTCAAGAAGGTTGTTATTGTGGAGATAGGAGGAGAGTTGATTAAAGATCGCGCGCTCGAGAGTTTTGTAAACAAAGGGAAGAAGAGAGACAGGTCTGTAGTTGTTTACTTTAGACGGGTTGAGGGGGGGTTTCTTCAGGAGAGGATTTACTCTTGCCTCCTTCAGAGAGTTAGGGAAACAGCCAGTTGACAGGGAAGTGTCGATAAGATGAGTGAGAAAAGGAAGAATATCAGGAGCAATAGACTGGAGAATGTGAGATGGGATGAGGTCAAGGGGGCAGGTGGTCGGGGGGGCGGAGGTTACCAAGGTAAGAACTTGATGGGGAGACGGAGGTGAAAGAGGAAAGTGAAGGGGATGAAGATGAAGCTGATGGAAGTGTAGTTTATTCACAAATGTACATGAAATAAAAGGAAACGAGGGAATATCCCTTAAAGTGACATTTTTCAATCCACAACGTGATCAACTGCAGAAGAATCATTTATATACAGTCTCTGATCGTACTTCACGCACAGACCTCACTACGTCCAGGACATGATGTCATCACTTGTAACTGTGGGATGTCAAGATGTTGTGTAAACTCCGACAGGACGTTATAATGATTTATCAATGATTGTTGATTATTCTGAGTATGATCTTATTCATGTTAAGTTTATCAGAACATACTGTTTATACGTCAGTGTCTTATTCTGATTATTGTCTTAATCTGGTTGATACCAGAATATTGTATCCATGGAAACGTCAAGCGGTGATTGGTTGGTGAGCGACATGTCGCCCGTCACGTCTCTTTTATATATTTTTCTTCTTGTTGATATGAACATATTGTGTGTGCATCCACAGCCGGACACATCTCATGTGTTTGTGCCATAGAGCCTGTTTCCTCCTGTGAGCGGCTGTTTCAGGAAGCTCCACTCCACAGGACAACGTGCTGAGTTTCACGTAATAATGTGATACTACGGAAGCGTATTGCATTCACTTGAAAAAAAAAAAGTTCTGTTTTTCCGAGATAACTAACTCGGAAATTCCGAGATAAGTTCTGTTTTTCTGAATAATAAAAAAAAAAGTTCGGTTTTTCCGAGTTAGTTATCTCGGAAAAACAGGAAAAAAAAATTCAAAAAACAGTTTTTTTTACATGCTTTTATTTTGAAAGTGAAGTTCCTGTATAGACGCTATACGTCATGGCGCTAATATACGGAAGCGTATTGCATTCACTTGAAAACATTTTGCATGGACGTTTCGCACAGAGCCCTTGTTCAGCGGGCTGCATGTGGCTGCTGCATGTAACAGCTGCATGCGGCTGCTGCATGTAACTACTGCACTCTTAGACAGTCTTGTGTTTGGCACGATTTCTTGTATTAGCGCCATGACGTCGCTTCAAACTGTCAGACTCTCCTTCTGTATAAAAAAACAGTGAACCACAAAAGACTAATGTAGCCGAGCGTTTTGTTCCCTTACACCGTCAGGCTCTTACACCGTCAGGCTCTCACACTGTCAGGCTCTTACACCGTCAGGCTCTTACACCATCAGGCTCTCACTCCGCCAGGCTCTTACACCGTCAGGCTCTTACACCGTCAGGCTCTTATACTGTCAGGCTCTTACACCGTCAGGCTCTTATACTGTCACAGGCCTCAGCCGGAATCACACCCGTTTACTTTCCTTCACACTTCAAAACTTCTCTATCGACAGAACCCTCTTCCGTTAGAACCCCTTTCAAAACAAGAGTCCCAACCAACACCCTGCTTATAACAGGAACTACACACCAATCTTCCATAATAAAGCCCCTAAATAAAATAGCTTACACTAACAAATGAAATATTTGAATTATGGACAAAAATGAATACTATCCTTTATCTATCTGTAGCATATCCCCGAAAGATGGTCGAGACTTTCAACTGATGTTTTCAGGTTTATTTGAAACTTCCCTAAACAACACCGTAAGAGCATGTGCCTCTTCGGAGGGGGGGGGGGCGGTAAAACATAAACCTTTTCCTTTGTGAAGTTACAGATTCATAACAGTAAGTCCGCGTCTATACAGGAACTTCACTTTCAAAATAAAAGCATGTAAAAAAGCTCTGTTTTTCGAATTTTTTTTCCCCCTGTTTTTCCGAGATAACTAACTCGGAAAAACCGAACTTTTTTTTTTATTATTCAGAAAAACAGAACTTATCTCGGAATTTCCGAGTTAGTTATCTCAGAAAAAACGAACTTTTTTTTTTTCAAGTGAATGGAATACGCTTCCGTATGATACAGATCTTCCCATTCTACAGTAAAGAAAACTGTGATTCATACAATTTAGATGAAACACAATAGTGGAAACATCACTAGGATTATTTTATATTTAATTCAAAAGATGGATCCTTTCACCTGAGTCTTACACACTGCAGCTTTAACTGGTCTGTGAGCAACTCTCATATCTACTGTAAAGAGAGAGAGGAGGAGCCTGAGAACAGGGAAGTGTCAGACTCCATTTTCACCTCGATGAGCAGAAGGAAGAAAAGTGAGCAGGTGAGTGTGAACACAACTTTCTGAAAGTTTTACTGTCCCACTCTCACACCTGCTGTTAACATCCGTCTGCTGATCACAGACTCTAAGTTTGTCAGTTCACACCTGGTGACAGACGTGGTTTCATGTGATCGGATCCCCAGAGACAGATGTGAACAGCAGCTGTGGAACAAAGAGCTTCAAAGGACTAATTAACAGAGTTAACTCACAGCTTGGTGTTTTATCTTCATCACATCTGTTCATCAAGTGTTTAATAACAGAACGTGTTTCAGAATCATACGTTACAGTCACCTTAGCTGGGTGTGTGTGTGTGTGTGTGTGTGTGTGTGTGTGTGTGTGTGTGTGTGTGTGTGTGTGTGTGTTTCCTTGTTTTTTCTTGTTTTTTTTGGGTGTGTTTCTTGAACAGACTTGTTTGTCCTGATTCCTTTGAGCTCACAGTGTTTTTCCTCTCAGACTGAAGATGAGTGGTTATGAGGAGGAAGAGGACAGAGCAGAGTCTCCAGTGTTCAGCTGTGTGTCTCTGAAGAGTGACTGGTCCATGGATCATCCTCTATACTTCAGTAATGAACCTGGACCCTCACACACAAAGTAAGAGACCTGCTACAAACATGTGAACCTCCAAACTGAATCCTCAGAGAATGAACCAGTGAATGATGTGTTCTGAATAAAACATGTTTGTGTTTGCAGAGGTCAGGACCACAGACTGAGAGCAGAGTCTCCAGGGTCCAGCTGTGTGTCTCTGAAGAGTGACTGGTCCATGGATCATCCTCTATACTTCAGTAATGAACCTGGACCCTCACACACAGAGTAAGAGACTGTTTCTACTGTGACCTGCTCTGAAGAGGATCTAGTTTCCTCTAGTGTGGCCCCTGCATTAGGACACAGCTTCATTGAAGTTGGTGACTAATCTCTCAGAATCACTCAAAGAGCTCAGACCTCCACCAAGAACCAAAACGCTCCTAATGAAACCACTTTGGAATTCACTAGAGACTCATTTTTTTGGGATCTGCACCAAATTCCAAACACTCATAAACATCAGTCCTGTCTGTGAAAGAGGAACCCCCCCCCCCCCACACACACACACACAAACACACAACCTGTGACTGTGACATGTGACTTATCAGGAAATGTCTTCACAGGGAGAGGAAGAGGAGTCATGTTTCTGAGGAGGAGCAGTCGTTCTGCTGTGCTTCGTGTCAGGACGTCCTGAAGGATCCAGTCTCCACCAGCTGTGGACACTGGTTCTGCAGACAGTGCATCACCTCATACTGGGACCAGTCTGGTTCTTCAGGAAACTCCTCCTGTCCCCAGTGTGGACAAAGATCCCGAACAGGAGCTGGAGCTCAGACAGCCGGTCAGAGCAGCACTGTACATGTGTCTGCTGATGTCTTCACTTCTGACAACAGCACATGTGGTTTTATTTTGTTCCTTCATACAGCATCAACATTTAACATCGTTAGAAAAGCACAAAGTTAAAAAGCTTTTATTTTCTGTAGTTTTTCTGTATCTGATGAAAACAATCAGCAGATTCTCAGATTCTCTGTCTCTGACATTGTTTCTTGTCTTTCAGCAGATCGTGGTCTGCAGGAGGTTTTAGATGAACATCAGCTCAGTCTGAGGAGGAGATGTGAACATGTGACTGAAGGAACTGATGAAACAGGAAGTAGAACCCTCCTCAACAGGATCTACACTGAGCTCTACATCACAGAGGGACAGAGTGAAGAGGTTAATACTCAACATGAGGTGAGGCAGCTTGAGACGGCTTCCAAGAGGAAGAGCCTCCACGACACTCCCATCAAGTGCCACGACATCTTTAAAGCCTCAACTGACCAGCAGAGCAGCATCAGAGTCGTCCTGACCAACGGCGTCGCTGGCGTTGGAAAAACCTTCTTGGTGCAGAAGTTCACTCTGGACTGGGCCGAGGGTTTAGAAAACCAAGATGTGGGTCTGCTGACTGTGCTTTCGTTCAGGGAGCTGAACCTGGTGAAAGACCAGCAGCACAGTCTTCTCACGCTGCTCCGTGTTTTCCATCCAGCGTTACAGAAGCTCACGGCAGAGACGCTCGCTGTCTGTAAACCTTTGTTCATCTTTGACGGCCTGGATGAAAGCAGACCTTCTCTGGACTTCAACCACAGGGAGCTTGTGTCTGATGTCACACAGAGGTCATCAGTCAACGTGCTGCTGACAAACCTCATCCGGGGGAATCTGCTTCCCTCGGCTCTCGTCTGGATAACCTCCAGACCTGCGGCGGCCAATCAGATCCCTCCTGCATGTGTTGACAGGGTCACAGAAGTACGAGGCTTCACTGACGCCCAGAAGGAGGAGTACTTCAGGAGGAGATTCAGTGATGAAGAGCTGTGCAGCAGAATCATCTCACACATCAAGACGTCCAGGAGCCTCCACATCATGTGTCAAATCCCAGTCTTCTGCTGGATCAGTGCTACAGTTCTGGAGCACATGTTGACCACAGACCAGAGAGGAGAGCTGCCCAAGACCCTGACTGACCTGTACTCACACTTCCTGCTGGTTCAGACAAAGAGGAAGAACAACAAGTACGGTAAGGGACATAAGACGACTCCACAGCAGCTGAAGAGGGCTGACAGGGACGTTCTTCTGAAGCTGGGGAGGCTGGCGCTTAAACATCTGGAGGAAGGAAACATCATGTTCTACCAAGAAGACCTGGAGCGGTGTGGTCTTAATGTCACAGAGGCCTCGGTGTACTCAGGAGTTTGTACTGAGATCTTCAGAAGAGAGTGTGTGATCTTCCAGAAATCAGTCTACTGCTTTGTTCATCTGAGCGTTCAGGAGTTTCTGGCTGCAGTCTACATGTTCCACTGTTACACACCCGAGAGGAACACAGAAGAACTCAACAACTTCTTGGGAACATATGGGGACACAGACAGTACCTTCTCCCTGGATGACCTCCTGAAGAGAACCATGGAGAAATCCCTCACCAGTACAAATGGTCATCTGGACCTGTTTGTTCGCTTCCTTCACGGCCTCAGTCTGAAGTCCAACCAGAGAGTCTTAGGAGGCCTGCTGTGTCGGACAGGGAACAATCCAAAGATCATCGAGAGAGTCTTAGGAGGCCTGCTGGGTCGGACAGAGAACAATCCAAAGATCATCCAGAGAGTCTTAGGAGGCCTGCTGGGTCGGACAGAGAACAATCCAGAGACCATCCAGAGAGTCATCAACAACCTGAAGGAGATGGAGAGTGATCACATTTCTCCTGACAGAAGCATCAACATCTTCCACTGTCTGACTGAGATGAACGACCACTCAGTTCATCAGCAGATGCAACAGTTCCTGACATCAGAGAACAAATCAAAGGAGACACTCTCTGAGATCCACTGCTCAGCTCTGGCCTACATGCTGCAGATGTCAGAGGAGGTTCTGGATGAGTTTGACCTGGAGAAGTTCAACACATCAGACCAGGGTCGACTGAGACTGATCCCAGCTGTGAGGAACTGCAGGAATGCTCGGTGAGTCCAGACATGATCAATAACATGTTCAATCAGTGGAGATGAGTCGTTCTTCAAATACACTCAGTGTTAAATGGTTCTCATTGTTTTGGGCAGCATGGTGTTGCAGTGGTCAACACTGTTAGTGCAGCCTTTCTGTGAGGAGGAGGTTCTCCTGGTGTCTGCAGGGTTCAAATTTATAAAAAATAAAGAACGGAAATATAACATGTACATAAGTATTCACAGCCTTTGCTCAATACTTTGTTGAAGCACCTTTAGCAGCAATTACAGCCTCAAGTCTTTTTATGATGCTACAAGCTTGGCAAACCTATGTTTGGGCAGTTTCTCCCATTCTTCTTTGCTGGACCTCTCAAGCTCCATCAGGTTGGATGGGGAGCGTCAGTACACAGCCATTTTCAGATCTCTCCAGAGATGTTCAATCGGGTTCAAGTCTGGGCTCTGGCTGGATCTCTCAATGAGATTCACAGAGTTGTCCCGAAGCCACTCCTTTGTTATCTTGGCTGTGTGCTCAGGGTCGTTGTCCTGTTGGAAGATGAACCTTTGCCCCAGTCTGAGGTCCAGAGTGCTCTGGAGCAGGTTTTCATCAAGGATGTCTCTGTACATTGTTGCATTCATCTTTCCCTGATTTTTTTCCATTTTTCCATGATCCTGACTAGTCTCCCAGTTCCTGCCGCTGAAAAACATCCCCACGGCATGATGCTGCCACCACCATGATTCACTGTAGGGATGGTATTGGCCAGGTGATGAGCGGTGCCTGGTTTCCTCCAGACATGACGCTTGGCATTCAGGCCAAAGAGTTCAATCTGTGTTTCATCAGACCAGAGAATTTTGTTTCTCATGGTCTGAGAGTCCTTCAGGTGCCTTTTGGCAAACTCCAGGCGGGCTGTCATGTGCCTTTTACTGAGGAGTGGCTTCCGTTCAGTGCTGCAGAGATGGTTGTCCTTCTGGAAGGTTCTCCTCTCTTCACAGTGCAACGCTGGAGCTCTGTCAGAGTGACCATCGGGTTCTTGGTCACCTCCCTGACTAAGGCCCTTCTCCCCCGATCGCTCAGTTTGGCCGGGTGGCCAGCTCTAGGAAGAGTCCTGGTGGTTCCAAACTTCTTCCATTTACAGATGATGATGGAGGCCACTGTGCTCATTGGGATCCTCCATACAATCCTTCATGGAGGTCTACAGACA
Source organism: Reinhardtius hippoglossoides (assembly GCA_006182925.3). NCBI lineage: Eukaryota > Metazoa > Chordata > Actinopteri > Pleuronectiformes > Pleuronectidae > Reinhardtius > Reinhardtius hippoglossoides. The sequence continues at coordinate 11,499 of VCHM03000574.1, forward strand.
ATTCCTTGGACTTCATGGCTTGGTTTGTGCTCTGACATGCACTGTCAACTGTGGGACCTTATATGTGTGCCTTTCCAAATCATGTCCATCAACTGAATTTACCACAGGTGGACTCCAATCAAGTTGTAGAAACATCTCAAGGATGATCAGTGGATACAGGATGCACCTGAGCTCAATTTTGAGTGTCATGGCAAAGGCTGTGAATACTTATGTACATGTGATTAGTTTCGTTTTTTATTTTTAATATATTTGCAAAAATTTCAAAAAA
>VCHM03000575.1:0-11754 GCA_006182925.3 Reinhardtius hippoglossoides
ATTCTTGTACACATGTATTTTGTCTCAGAAGTAACCACTTTACACAATCCAAAGCAAACCAGCGGTTCTTTGTTATGTACACAGACAACTTGCTCGAAATGATTATCATCACACTGCTTCAAATATATCCCTTCGTCTGACACTTTACTTTTACAACTAAATTTCTGCCAACTTTCACCACTATAACTATATATATCCACTCCAAAAGCATTTGCTGTAGCCTGAATTTCCACATTTGTGGCACTAACTCCAACATACTTCATCTGTGATTTGCTAATATAATCAGTCATTGACAAATATTCTTTACCCACTAACTTCATGAGATCGCCACTTTCCCTCTCCATATGCCTTATTACAGCACGCCTTATCTTCAAATGACACTTCTGAGAGCCACTAATAACTTGAGTTACTGCCCTGAAAAAACTATTACCATCCTTAACAATACTCTCTGTCTTACAAACAGCACCTAAATACCCAGACACTTTGGGTCCTTGTACATCCTGCTTTTCAAAGTCAAGATTACACTTGTTGCATAATGTTCTTGCAACTGTTAGGGACAACGGCTTAAAACAATATTGTCACTAGTAGACAATGTAGTATGTTCCTGTTGTTTTATAACATCCACAGTATCAACTGCATTTACAACTATACAACTTGATGGTGAAACTGTAAGTAAAAGCTCACCACCTTTACCCTGCTGCCTTAAATTATAGCCTCTGTGACAAGACAGGTCCACTTTGCAGTAACCATAACAACTTTGCCCATGAAGCTGTTGAACACAAACAACAGTCTCAAAATGATTACCATTACAATTCTGCAAATAAATCCCCTGATTTGACAACACATTATACCTGCAAGTATATTCAAGCCAGCGCCCTTCATTATATGTGAAAATATTTACTCCAAAACAATCTGCTGCTGCTTGAATCTCAATTTCTGTTGCCCAACTACCAACATACTTCATTTTAGAGATGCTGAGGTACTCCGACATTGAAGAATACTCGCTTCTCATGACACTGTCGTACTCCCCAACATTCTTTTGCAATTGCTTAAACACAGAAGACCGAATTTTTTGTGATGTTGCTGTGTACCACACACAGCTTGACTAACTGCACGAAAGAAGCAGTTACCATCAGCAACAATTGTATCATTTTTACAAGGAACGCCTAACCCGCCAACTTGTAAAGATACAGCATCAACTTTCTCTGATTCTACATTTAACTTTTTACACAGACCTTGTGCAACATCACTACACAGTGGATTAAACTGCAAGAGTTCTACCTGTGACATCAGTGACAAAAACAACATCTGAATCAACATCACTGATTTTCACCTTCTTTGATTCAATACTTAACCCCGGCGCAATCTTTCGCTTTACCCTTTTCTTAATGCTACTGGAAACAGTAGTCTTCTGAGATAAACTACAAGCTAACTCATTTTCTCCGGTTTCAACATTACGTCCTGGAGCCAAGGACAACTGAACCTCCTCAGTTGAGCCATTACTACTGGCACAAACACCTGCAATCTCAAACAGCTTCTGCCCTTTGGGTATAGCTTTTGAAATCTGACATATGTGATCAAACAAATGATCTAGACAACCAAAGTATACAACAACACTCTGCCCATGCTGATCTACCATCCCATCCGCACTGCGTGCATGGGAATCAACCACTGCATAACGTCCATCTTGACCAATGATTGCACATGTACTAGCATCTAATGTCAAAAAGCATGTGTCATATTTCTTACACATCTTTTCTAGTCCACATTTTAAACTGCTGTGCACACCTGCCGCAATAAGCTCTCCCGCAACAACATCAACATCTCCAGATACATAGTCGCCATAAACAAAGTCAAAATTGTGTCCATCAACAACAAACTGTGTGGGAAGATCTGGAACACACAACAGTTCAAAGTTACCACTAATCAACTTGCCATCCCTCAAACGTGTGTAAAGCTTGTCACCTAAAACCACAACATTGTCAAGATTGTCAGACGTCCATGAAAACACGCTCTCAAATGTATGTGTTGCTATTCCTACCAAACTTATAGCCATACACTGTTGTCCGCCATATTTGAAACGCTTGTCACCCTGATGAAATGTTCCCCTGACAGAACCTACATGACTTTCAGGGCTGACAAAAATACAATCCTCTATAACCTGAGCTGCAACACTGATGTCAACATCACTGTCTCCACAAACTGTAGCACTCTCTGTGTCGACTGTAACATCTGTCTTCACAGAAATACTAATAATATCATACCACTGAGCACCTAATGAGTTTTTTAAAGCTATGATATGGAGCATCAGGTCATTAAGGCATGTATTGAAAACAGCCACAGACCTGCCATAACTACATGCCAACCCAGACGCATCACGTGTACCAAAATCAACTACCACAAAATAATCTTGGTGATGAATAACAGCAACAGGTGAACCCTGAAGGTCCAACAGACACAAGCCATCCCTCAACAATATTTCTTGCAGCTCCTGATACAACTCACTCTCCTGTCCCATGTCAAAATACCTTACCTGTGGGGCACCAATACATACACTCCACATCCTGCCAAACACACTTTGCTGTTCAATTAACATGCACAACTCCTTACGTTTAGCAGCACTTTCCTGCCACGACTCAACAACAAATCTACTCAACTTAATCCCTTCAACTTTGACCTCATCTACATCAGTTTCATCCCACGTGCACACAGGAACAGAAACATGTTTTAACGCAGCCACAACACAACAAACAAGAGAAGCGCTCACATTACCAGATGCTGTTGCTGCTCCAACACCAGTCCCAGTTACAACAGCCAGTTGAAACTTCTCAGAACACCTGCAATCAAAAGGGTTAGCAATTACCTGACCATTGGTGGATCTTGGTTTGCGTCGCTTACAAACACCCATCTCTGGCACCTGCAATAAAGAGACTACAATTGAATAAATCTGTCATGACAATCATTTATACAATACACAGTCTAAGGGCAAATGACACCATCAAACCCACCACAACTGCTGCAATCAAATCTGTTGTTAATTGAACTTAATGTGTTCCCAACACATTTAAGTGTGATAAACTGAAGTGTGCTTTACACAGGCTTTAAGTACATGCATGGCAATACAAATACTTTTCATGCCGCATAGAAAAAACAAACACTTTCCGCTACCACATCCTGCACTCACCTCATCCTCCACAGCAGGGGCAAGTGCAGACGCAGGGGCTGCCTCAGCAGACCCAAGCTCCGGCTCCGCAGACACGCCAGGCTCGGTGTAACTGCCATCTTTTTTTTAAAAAAGTGATTTTTATTTAAAAAAAATTAAATGAACTGCAAAGCGACTTCAAAAATATTTTTTCCCCATGATTTCACAAATTACTACAGTGACATATGCAAGTCTCAAACCTTACAAACAATTCTGAATTCTTTACATGCACCATTCCATTAAAAAAACACTTACCCGGTCTGGAACGTCCTCTTTCACAGCAGAGGAGGGTGACGCCTTCAACACCTCCACAACACTTGCCTCCGCCTAGAAAAAATAAAATAAATAAACTGAATTAACTGAATCAACTGAATTATTTTTTTTCTTCATTGTGTCACACTAAATACTACAAACATGAGACTTTGTGGCTAACTTTCATCAAGCTGTAAAAACTATGAAACAAATAAGTTAAATATTGCATTAAACAAACCTGCCGCAAGGCAACTCTCTTCTTGGAGGCAATGGCTCTACGATGTTCCACTTTTGCTTTCTAATGGATGAAAAATAAACAAAATAGTTTTTGAGTCCATAATCAAGCACAGCTCCTTATGGACATTTTAACCAGTATTGAATATTTATTCAGATGGTATAACCAACACATTAGATTTGCATGCAATTACCTTTGTAACTTGTGGAACATCTGCACATGAAGGGCTGGAAAGATGAGATGGAACAACATGATCCATCGCATCCAGCACAGCACTGCTGAACCTGCAAGGGTTCAGCGGGATGGAACACTCCTCCAGGCCTGAAGTTGTGTCCACCTGTGAAATGAAATGCAGAAGGCCAATCAGTGAAAATGCATCTTATTAAAAAGGCAAACCATACACATACAAATCAATAAACAGCTATAGTTAAGAATGATGCAAACCTGCTGCTCATCCATCCCACGCTTTCTCTTCATTGCACGACTGGACTGCTGTAATGACAAATATTATAGATTGTATTAAACAATTGATGATTACTAAGAAACTGCTTAAGAAATATTACTTTTCATAGTCTGTACAATGTGAAAATTATTACCTTGCTGCCATTCCCAACAATCGTCCATTCCAAAGGGTTTGGTCTAGGTGGAACGATGACCTCCCCCTTAACGACCAGTATTGGAACGATGCTGGAAGTAGGAGGAGATGATGCCCTTGGGGAAACCTGTGGCTTTGGGACAGGTGGCTGTAGTTCTTGATAGGCAGCAGCCCACAGTAACTGTACAAGAATCCCCATGCCTTCGCGATCGCTAAGGTGGACCTGTAAAAACAAGTTATTGAAAATTTACTTACAAAACAGAAATGTTAATCTATGAATTGTCCTGACCACATCAACTAAAAACAGTTCATTTGTCATTTCACAGCATCATACTTACACCATCTCTACTCCACAGGTCAGTGTGGTTCAAGGGAAAGCGCTCAGCAATGGAGTAGTACTTCACACCTTTAAAACAAACAAACACACATTAACTACTGAAATTATATATTCAAAAATGTTGATGCATGCAACTGTAATTAGACTAAAAGCCTTTCTTTACATACCAGCCCTTGCCGCTACACGATGGAACTCTTGGCGAAATAATTCCTGCTGAACCTCCTCGATGGTCAGATGTGGAGGAAAGTCCAGGACAAACACCTAAAGACAACAGTGGTTGTTTACAACAGTATTTTTTTCTTAAATTATTTTACTTACAAAAACAACAAAACTAATAATATTAACTGATGTATATATTTTTTAATTAAACGTACCTCTGGCCAGCGACTGCGGACAGCAGCCAGGTACAGGCCGAACTCGACACCCGCCTCGCAAGGCGTCTTGCTGGCTGTCAAGTTGTTGCTAGGAGCCAGTACACACACAAGATCAGGGGTCCGAGGCACAACAGCATGATGCACCTCGGTCCTCAACTGTGACGCACGAGCCCCCGGCGTTGACATGACACCAAAGGAAAGGCACCCCTCTGGCATCTTGACAAATCCATCTACGATGGCGCGTAGATGGGAGTCCCCAACAATCAGAACAAACTGAAACAGGAAGAGATCCTTTGGTTATGACTATCCCTACTTATTCTTCCAAAAAAAAAAAAAAGAACTATAATTTTTGTTTATAAATTGTAAAATAGAATTACCTTCTTGTCAGGCGACTCAGCAGGAAGGACCAATTTGTGGCTTCGGCCAGTGACAGCCGAAATTGGCCATTTCAGCACAGCATGCCGACGCCCTGTACCACGGCCTATTGGTAAAATAAACAAGAAAAACCATGTACTTCAATTTTACAGATCTTCACAATGTCATTTTGTTATTCACATGCAGAACAAAAACCTGATAAAACATTGCATGGAGGAAACCAATTACTGTCTTGCATAAAAAAACTATACAACACAAATTTTACACATGAAAAAAAACAACATTTAACTAGGGCTACGTTGTAGCACTGACGGGCCCGAGCACACGCACGTTGAAGCCTGTTGCGGTCGGTGGAGAGAGCGATCAATGACCAAGCGCACGTCTCCGCGTTGCATGCGTTTTGTGCACTGCGCCAAGCACAAACGCTTCACTTCCTGCGTCCGTCACGCGATGTCGATCCTTTCCTGCTAATTGCTCATTACGGTCCAAGCTATAAAATAGCACATCACACTGTGAAAATTTTATGTAAATCGAATGATAGTTGTAAAACAAAGCTTACTTCCTGTTGCCAGTAGGTGGCGCAATCACTATTATTACCTACGGACTAATATATCTGTTCAAGTAGGGGCTCTGATGTAGCTTGAGCAATTTTGTGTCAATTGGACATTGTTACAACAACTTAATTTTCACACTGATCAGTAGGTGGCGCTATGACCCTGAACTAATATTAATATATGGATGTGTTCAGGTCAGGATTGTGATCATAAGTCAGCAGTTCAGAGCCGGTTGGATAATGCAGAGTGGATTTACAAAGTACTTCCTGTTTCATGGCGAATCAGTAGGTGGCGCTATGATACTGAGGAAATATTGACACATAGAGTTCTTCAGGCTTGGACTCTGATCATGAGACAGAAGTTTGGTAGTGATAGGACTATGCACATTGGAGTTATGACAACATCGTGTCCTTTGGCGAAGGATGATCCTTCGCCACACCTCAATGTTTACACGGTTTGAGGAAATGTCACGATTCTGACCATGATCCAATGACTTGACTGAGCTCATTTGAGCTCTATATTGTTAAGCCGCAAGGAGCAGTGCATCAAAGTATAAAATATGTCACTTCCTGTTGCCAGCAGGTGGCGCTGTGTTTTTAAGCCATCATTTCTGTGTAGATGTCATCAGGCCGGGACTCTTGTCTTACATGTCTAGTTTGGACTCGATTGGACCACGTATGTCCGAGATACAGAACCTCGTGTTTTGATGGCGTGTAATCAAACTTTGAGGCCACGCCACGGTCACACCGTGTGACGAAAAATCGATCTTTGGGTTAGTTTTTTATTTCCGTCTTGTTGTGATGACCTGTCCCATTGCCCCTGCCTTCCCTGTGTCTGTATTTAAGCCTCTGTGCTTTCCTTTGTCCTGGTCGGATCGTTGTTGTATGTCAGTTGTGTTCTCTGGTCTGTCGTCTGTTAGTTGTGATCTCCTGTCCTGGTATCCTGTCCTGATCTCCGGTGTTTTTCGTATCCTGTGTCTCCTGAGCCTCTGCACCTCTGCATCCCCTGTGTAAGCTTCCTGTGTTTTCTCCCGTATGCTTTAGTTGTTTTGTCTGTTAAAGACTTTGTTTTCATTCAAATTACACTCTTTAAGTTTAAACTCTGCATCTGGGTCCATCTGCCTCACAAACTCTGACAATAATGTTAAATACCTACAAATGTCCAGCCAATCAGAATTGGCCAGACATTTGTAGGCATTTTACTATAATATGCTCAACTTCTTACCAAACTTTGCAGAAAATTAGAAAGTGGTGAAAATGTACGTATTCTGTAGTAATTTTACATTACTTTTGTTTGTCCAAGTTTTTACTCCTCTATTTTGATTGTAATAGTTTTAATAGATTAAAATAGCCTTACCTTATGCTGCCACCAGATGTCAGTCATAAACACCTTGACTCCATAAATAACTGTTTCTCAACCATTGGGTTCAGACCCTCCAGAGGGTCACATGGTCAATCTGAGGGTCTGTGATATGAGACATTGAAACATATTTTCTGTGTTTGCAAATGAAGTATGAGGAGATGGTGTTAATTGGTAAATTTCCAGATATCTGATGTGTTACATTTAGGACCAATATACTGTTTGTGTTTAGTGAAATGCAGTGTTGCATTGTATTGTAGTGTTTTTCCATGTTGCTCTTTGTTGCTGCATATTGAAAAGCCAACTCACAGTGTGTGCTTGTCACCTGGAGTCAGAGCTTTCACTGTGGGCTCAAGTGTTTGTGGTAAGATTGATTAAAGAAATGCTTTATTAGACAAAGTAGTCAACATAAAACAATCATTCATTTGCAGCATTTCATTTTGCAATGAATGGGGCGTTCAGGATGAAGGGATGGGAGAGGAAGGATGAGAGACAAAAGTGAAAAAAGGGGAATGTCTTCCAACTCACTCTCCCTTCCCCCTTCTCCTCCTCCTTCTTCTTTCTCTCCAGTTGCTCTTTCTTTTCCTGCTTATTCTTCTCTTTCTTCTCCTTCTTCTGCCTCTCCTTCAGTTCTTTCTTCTCCTTCTCTCTCTCCAGTTGCTCTTTCTTTTCCTGCTTCTTCTTCTCTTTCTTCTCCTTTTTCTCATTTATGACCTTCACCTTGTCCGAGTCGGTCTCAAAGGTGAGTTCCTGAAAAGACAGAGACAACATAAGTGTCAACACTTTCTTCCTCAAAGTCTAAACATGAAACAAACTTAAAATCCATATAATTCAAATCTAAAATGATCTGATTTAACGTACCTGAAGCTCAATGTTCTTCAGTATCAGGGGTTTTACTTCCTTGTGCTCTGCAGTTAGAGCAGCGCTTTCTGCAGCCTGTTTTTTCAGAGCAGCTTTCTCTGCCTCATGCTCCTTTATAACTACGTTCTCAGCAGCCAGCTTCTTTAGTGCAGTGTTTTCTTTTGCCAGAGCCGAGTTTTCAGCAGTCAGCTGCCTCTGTAGATTACTTTTCAATGCAGCCAGAGCAGCGTTTTCTGCAGCCACAGCAGTGTTTTGTGCAGCCACAGCAGTGTTTTGTGCAGCCTGCTTCTTCAGAGCTGTATTTTCTTTTGCCAGAGCCGAGTTTTCAGCAGTCAGCTGCCTCTGTAGATTACTTTTCACTGCAGCCAGAGCAGCGTTTTCTGCAGCCACAGCAGTGTTTTGTGCAGCCTGCTTCTTCAGAGCTGTATTTTCTTTTGCCAGTGCTGAGTTTCCAGCAGTCAGCTGCCTCTCTATATCACTTTTCACTGCAGCCAGAGCAGCGTTTTCTGCAGCCACAGCAGTGTTTTGTGCAGCCTGCTTCTTCAGAGTTGTATTTTCTTTTGCCAGTGCTGAGTTTTCAGCAGTCAGCTGCCTCTCTAGATCACCTTTCACTGCAGCCAGAGCAGCGTTTTCTGCAGCCACAGCAGTGTTTTGTGCAGCCTGCTTCTTCAGAGCTGTATTATTTTTTGCCAGAGCTGAGTTTACAGCAGTCAGCTTCCTCTCTAGATTACTTTTCACTGCAGCCACAGCAGTGTTTTGTGCAGCCTACTTCTTCAGAGCTGTATTGGCTTTTGCCAGAGCTGAGATTTCAGCAGTCAGCTGCCTCTCTAGATCACTTTTCACTGCAGCCAGAGCAGCGTTTTCTGCAGCCACAGCAGTGTTTTGTGCAGCCTGCTTCTTCAGAGCTGTATTTTCTGCAGCCAGAGCTGAGTTTTCAGCAGTCAGCTGCCCCTCTAGATCATTTTTCACTGCATCTTTTTCAGAGATGATGTGCTTCATCTTCTTGTCGAAGGAAAGCTCCATCGCCTTGACCTGGTTGCACTTGTCGCTCAGCTCCCTTTTCACCCTCTCGATCTCAAACTGATCATTTCTAGGACGAGAACTCAATTTGCATATGTACTTTTCTTTGTCCTTCAACACCAGCTTCAACTCCTTGAGCTCGTCCTCCAACTCTGTCTGAATGGCTCTTCCAGTGTCAAAGGCCTGCCCCTGTTTGGCGGAATCAATCTGATCCTGCATGGCCTGTTTCTCCATCTTCCACCGAGCATCCCTGCTGGACATCTGGCACTTCAGTGCCGCATTTTGCTGAGCTAGCTCCATTCCATCAGACTCCATTTGCTTGATCTCTCCATGGAGGAACTCAATGGTTTTGGCGGGAGATGCCACATGATGTCCAACGGACTGAAAGACACAAACATACATATAACAGGTAAATATACAGTCCCATCATAAGTTTGGATACATAGAAAAGAGGTCTTTCATCTTCATCTCTAATGATCCACACTGCTGAATGTAACTTTAACAGTTACATCACATTCAGACGATTTCTCATCCATCCGTTCATTATCTCTCTTAAAACATTGATCATCACATGAAATTGTTACGAGTTAATTTAAATGCTGTTTCTGCATTTCTCTTAAGTACAGTATCTCAACACTAAAGTGAAAGTGAATTATCCTAAACAGAAGCTGCATAATATCCACAAAGACTCATTTCATGGAAAGTATTGTAACACACAGACCGCAACTGTCACTTCAGACTGAATGTCAGGTGACTGATGTGATGGTTTTATTGAAAATTCACAGACAAAACATGAAATAATGAAATGAAATGTAAGGTGGTCTGAATATGTGTAACACTAAAAGTGTCTCCTGATTAGAAAACCCTAGGCCGGGACTCTTGTCTTACATGTCTAGTTTGGACTCGATTGGACCAAATATGTCCGAGATACAGAACCTCGTGTTTTGATGGCGTGTAATCAAACTTTGACGCCACGCCACGGTCACACGGTGTGAAGAAAAATCGATCTTTGAGTTAGTTTTTATCTCCATCTTGTTGTGATGACACTCATCTGAATTTGAAGTTGATCAGATAAAAGCCCTGGGACAAGTACATCAAAGTAAAAATGTGGAATATGGCCAAAATGGCCACTAAATGCAAAATGGCAGGCTTCCTGTTGCATTTTTCATAATGCCCCTTGAGACTTTTTTGTTTGTCTGGACACGATACACCTGGGCTACGATTTTTTGTGAAGATCGGACAAAGGGAAACCTAGGGGCTGCGTTCCAGGGGGCGCTGTTGAGCCATTTTGCCACGCCTATTTGAAATTACTCCAGAATAGTAAAATATCTGTACGCCTTGAATTTCCTGCAAAGTTTGGTAAGAAGTTCAGCATGTTAAAGCCCTGAAAAAGTCCCCCAAAGGGAAATAATAATAAAAGCCCTTACAATTTCAATAGGGCCTCTCACCGTTCGGTGCTCGGGCCCTAATAAGAAATGAACAACATACGTGTAAAGGGCTCTTCAGCAGGATGCTGTGGTCCAAGAACCACAGTGCGCCGTTCTGCCATCTGCCGCTTGGTAGACTCAGAACGCCGCTTGGACTTGAGACGGGGCATCTAAAAATATGTAAGCACATTCAATTAGTGAAAAAAAATAAATAAATAAAAAAAAGAGACTTCTAGCCACAACAATTGAACAACTACATTTGTAAAACATCTGTAAGCAACATCACTATTCAGTGCAACTGCACATATATTTGATGCACCCAACTAAATTCCAATCAAAAATATATTACTGCTGACTATTTACATTGAAATGTGCACATTTCACTATGCAGTAAGTAAAGGACAACAGCAGTACTTTTGTAATTCATGCGTTTCATTTCTTCGTAGAAATCTAAAATTCAGTTGAATAATATACAATAATCTTTCATTCCAGTTTCTGATACAGTTTAATTCTGACTAGTCATAAATACAACACCATACAAACTAGTTCAAACTTAGATTATGACAAGTCACAATTAAATTCTAGGTATCTGACAATGGAATTATAGTCATAAAATATCTGTAATACATGTAAAAACAGCATTGTACGAGAATAACCGCTGGAAAGGTTAAAAAGTAGCTTTCTGTCTCTAATCCAATTTTTTTCCCCATATTAATCAATTATTATTAATCGAGGTAAATCAATTTTACCCCCTTAATCCTTATCAGTGCTTCCCACACTATTATTTAACCATATGATCAAATTATTCATCCACATTAATTTGGCGTCAGCTCACCATGTTTCCACTCACTCACACAGCTTCACCACGCCTAACCTGCACCTGGCTCACACATGGCTCGCACGTGCTCACACAGCACACGCCTACCACGCCCTTTGTGTCTGCTCTGGAATATCTTTACAAGCAAGGTCTATTTTTAAAAATCGCGCTAAATAAACAGCGCACATTTAGGATGTTTTCAGCCACTATTCTAAACACATAAAAATGACGCCGTTATATGAAGCCCTAAGTTACTGTAACTTAGGGCTTCATGCATCCAGCTCCACTAAGCCGCTACCTGTTTTCTCCGTCCAACCAAACACAATGCGCGATTCTACTGAAGTCA
>VCHM03000576.1:0-11744 GCA_006182925.3 Reinhardtius hippoglossoides
AAGCAGCGACCCCTGTTGAATTTGTCAATGGTATTTGGAGATTTATTAACATTCACTGAATGATTGTTTTACAATATAACCCTCTCGTGACACAGCCTTTTGCTCTATTGCCTTTCAGTTTACAAAGCCTAGATTTGGTGGCTCCCATGTCACGGCTGCAAAGCCAAATCTTAGTGCTTCCAGGAGAGTAACACAGGTAAATAAAGATCAAATTGCAACTGTTTAAATTGTGTTTTTAATACAAATCACTTAGACTGAATGCTTTACAGACCCAAGCCACCAACCAGCCCACAAGTTCTCCGGCCAGCATTGCTATCTTAGTAAGTATTTTACATATAGGTTTTCCCAAGACTATTAACAGTATTAAAAAACATTCATATCTAAAATAACATTTGAAACCTCAATAATATTGTTTCATGTAGAGCGGCTTTTTGAACTAATAATAAGGTTTGATTGTGTTGTAAATGTATATTCCTTGCTGTGTATTTACAGGCTCCAGACCCTCAGACACGTACTCAGGCTTCGGTGCCTGGCCTCACTACCACAGCAGTGTGTGCCCCTGTGTCAGTGAGTAATTTAACATTTAATTTCATACTGTGGAGCATAAGCAGCGTCTTTCATCATAATAAAATATGTTGATGCATTGTTTTGTTATTGCACAGACTGCTGACTCCAGGACAGAGCTGCCCCGTTTGTGGTCAGAAGGCTTGCCACCTGAAGACCACAAATGGATTGTGAAGTCTCTGTTCAAGATGGGGCCAAAAGGAAAACTAGAGCTTCAGGACAATCTGAGGCTCTGGTACTTTCCACCACAGCCTAGCCCCTTTACCATCAGGCTCCGGTTCCAGACCGCTTTTTTGCCCATCCGCTTCTGGTCTGGATGCCCTACAAGCTGTGGAAGGTGAAGGTGTTCTGTCCAAACCCTGCCTGTGGACGGCAGCAACTAACAGGAGCGGGTCTGCACAAGAGGGCACGCCGAGTCCTGGACGTGGACAGGATGTACAATATGGTGACAGAGACACTAACCTGCACCAAATGTAGATCCAGCCAGTGTCCTGGAGTCAGACTGTCCTGACCCAACTGGACTTGGCACGCAGGTCACAATTTCGGGTCCTCCTCACACAAAAGTGAGTAACGTCTCTTTACTCTCTTGCCTTTTCAAGTATAAATGCAGTATGTAAAATACACTTACTGATATATCTGTCTATGATCAAGGTTTGCGTGTGACATCCGGGTGATCCGATTTCTGCGGGAGAGAGGCCTGGGTAACAGCCCAACGCGGCTTTTAAAGCAGCTGAAGGAGAACCACACGGAGGAGTGGTTGCATCGTGCAGCGAAGTACACCACAGAGTGTGTGGACTTCCTCGAGCGACCCGCACTGCTGCCCCTGTCGTTCCCTGAGCCTCCACAGCCTGCTGTGGTGCCGAGCTGTAAGTGGCTCCTGTCAGTTTACAGCCAGGACATTTTGACGAGGCTGGAGGACATCAAGGCCAGGATTACATCCACATATGGCACTGTCCTCAAGATGGATTCCACCAGAAAGGTTAAAGAATCTTTTTCTTAAAATCTGCTAATTATATTAAGATTAAGAAGTAATTTATTAGTCCCGCAATGGGGACATTTGCAATGTTACAGCAGCAGAAAGACATCAAATAAGTAGCATGCAGTACTTGGGTGAGGGATATAAAGAAGTATATAGAAATATAGTACAGTGAATATTGAAGTGTTAAAGTGACAGTCCATAGTGGGGTTGCATGTAGTTTTCCTAGGAGCAAAGCTGGTTGTATAGTCTTATACATATATTATTAACTACTGCCTGTATAACTGAATCATGTTCACAGAGGTCCTCTAAATTGTGTGTGCTTCAGATCACCAAGAAGCTTGCTGGAACAGCCAAAGGGACAGCGCACTGGCTAACCTCTGTGGGTAATGAGTACGGTCAGGTACTCATCAGTGTGCTGACCGCTCAGGAGGGAGCTGGCCTGGACTTGATGGCAGCGGGCCTGGTGAAGAGGTACCAGCAGGCTGGTGTGGATCCCCCTGTTGCATTATATGTGGACTGTGGCTGCTGCACAGAGGCAGGAGAGACCAAGCTGAAGGCCAGATTCAGCGGGTGGCCAGACATTATTGTCAGGCTGGATATCTGGCACTTCATGCGCAGACTTGCCCTGGGATGCACAACAGATGCTCATCAGCTGTACCCAGGATTTATGTCACGCCTTTCAGCGAGCATATTTGAGTGGGATGCAGCTGATTTAGCCATGTTGCGAGAAGCAAAAAGGCAGCAGCTTCGGTCCCAGGGTCTGCCCTCCCTTACTGATGGCGACATCAGTAAACAACTGTCCAGGGAGGAGATGGCTCTCCACTGTCGGAGGAGGACCCGTGGTGAGGAGCGCACCATTCACCTGCTGGAGGAGCTGCTGGGGATGCTGATGGGCAGCAGAGGTAACGACTCCCTTGGTGTTCCCCTGTTTGACAGCGAGAGGATGGAGCACATCTGGCGTGTCCAGAGAAAGCACGTCAAATGCATCCAGGACCCAGCAGGTGTTGCTCTATACACCAAAACAGGGGAGCTCACAAAGGGAGGTGTGCGGTTACCCGTGTACAGATGTGCCAGAGGCTCTACATCACTAGAGTCTTTTCATCTACACCTCAACCGCTTCATACCAGGTTTGTGTCTGTCAGCCATTTAAGTTTATATGCTGTATAAATCCAAGAATATTTCATTGTTTGATATTTAATATGTATTTAATGTGTACTTTTAGGGACCAGTGCCAACAGTCTGAACTTTCAGATTTATCTCCTGGAAGGGCTTCATAGGTGGAACCAGGACCGTGGGGTTGCTGCTCTGTCCACTGGACCATCTTCTTTGCGCAGCTACTCGGGTGACCTGCTTCACTGTGTCAACAACAATTATGTGAAGCTGTTTGGCAGGAAGGTGGTACCAGAGTTCTGTCCACCCTCACGGTACACTGGTGAGCATTTGTGATTACATTGGTAATTTACCTCCGTTTTTAAACCCTTGATTAACTGTATCAACTTTTGTAAACAATCCAATTTGCTTCTGTTGTTTCAGGAGAGCTCATAGGGATGCAGTATCTGTTCCGGCAGACTGGTCAGGCCCTGCAGGATATGCACCCTGATTCAGAGGAAGCTGCTAAACTGATTGAACAGCATGACGTGGAGGACAACATGGAGGATGATGAGGGCTTTGCTGACATTGCAGAAGATCCCACAGTGTTGGACCTGGAGGTTCTTCAGGCTTCAGCCTCTCAGACTCCTGATCCCTCCGCCATTTCATCTGCTCTTTCTGTCCACTGGCTCCTGGCACATCCACCCTGGCTCCTGGCACTCCACCTGCTCTGCACATCCCCTGGCTCCTGGTACTTCCACCCTGGCTCCTGGCACATCCACCCTGGCTCCTGGTACTTCCACCCTGGCTCCTGGCACATCCACCCTGGCTCCTGGTACTTCCACCCTGGCTCCTGGCACATCCACCCTGGCTCCTGGTACTTCCACCCTGGCTCCTGGCACATCCACCCTGGCTCCTGGTACTTCCACCCTGGCTCCTGGCACATCCACCCTGGCTCCTGGTACTTCCACCCTGGCACCTGGCTCATCCTCCATGGCTCTTTGCACTCTAGCCTCTAGTTCATCCTCTGAAGATGAAGACATGGTAAGTCTAACTGTGTTCGTTTTCGAATATGTATGTAGATATGAGCATGCTTCTTCACTATTTTTGATAACATATGTTAACATATTTTATCAATAAACAAACAAAGTATTGTGAGTGAAAGTTTTACACCTTCTAAACTGTAAAATCTTTTTTACAGGCTGTTGATGACCAAAATCTCCCCGGATACCAGCACGTGGACAGACTTGCTGAGTATTTGGTGGAGCTTCGGCATCAGACCTCCCTTTGTCTCAGCAACCAACAGGCGAGTGCTATAGTGTCACTTTGGGACAAGCTGGATGAAGGTGACAAGCAGCGGGTGGTTTATGCAGCACGACATCAGGAGAGACTTTTGAGTGGACGGTTCAGAACGCCAAAGAAGCCCTCAAAAACACCTGGTGTGGAGAGTACCACCCGCTGCATGTTAGGTGCCAGTAGCTCACCTGCCCAGTGGCCTGACTGCTGTCGGTTGGTGGAAAGCATATTCGTGAGATTGTGCAATATTCACCAAACCCCGGGAAAAAGGGTAAGAGGGCTGATTCACGGTGGTCCTTAATTTTGAGGGACTACCGTAAGGTAAGGCAGCTTGTTGTTGGCAACTGCCGGGTGATGCAGGGATCTGAAATTCAGCTGGTGGAGGTGAATCAGAACACGCTCATCCGGTGGCATAATATCCGCCAAAAAAACCAGGAGCTCTCTGTGCTGCTCCAGGGCACTGCATTGCCTCCAGCCCTCTCAGAATCAGTAGAGCCTCTTCAGGAGGCAAGAGTGCTCCCTGCTGCACCCACGCCGGCACGACAGGAACATCAGTACCGGCTGCCGCAGAGTACAGCAGGTCAGGCCAAACAGAGGCAGATGGGATCTGGTCAGCTCCCATATAACATCAGGCCAAAGGGACCAGTGAAGAGACAATTATATGCCACCCCACCAGCACCACCACCAGGACCCATCATCACACCTCACATCCTCACACCATCCGGACTGGTTCAGGTAGTGTTTCCTGTGCCAGTAGTTCAGGGCAGCTATCCACAAACCAGTGCGCCTGCCAGCACAGTGGAAGCTGGCCCCACCCCTAAAAGGCCATATAGGCGCACTGTGAACTCTAACACTTGTAAAAAGTGTGGCCAGTTCCGCACTGCTGTCACTGGACACAGCCAGTACCGGGGTAAGGTGTATTGCCCTCAGTCGGAAGCGTTATCAAAAGACGCATGGTTGGAGGAAATGAGGAAAAATATGTAAATAGTTCATATTTGTAAATAATAGTTTTATTGTAAATAGTTTTTTAAATGTTTGTATTTAACTCTGGGGACTACTGTGTTAGTTAAATAAAACTGGTTTACAGCAATGTATGAGTGGGTGTTTTTAATGACAGTTAGCAGCACAACAACAACAACATCAATAAGAATAATAATGGTGATTATTATAATGATGAAGTAGATGACAACATTCAATAACAGAAACATGGTATGTGATTTACAAGTTGATATGGGAGGTTGTCTCTGATGTACAGTAGAAGAAATGTCCTAATGAGGGTCAGGAATGGAAAGATCCTCCACTCATGTCATGTGATGAGTCCTGTGGAGTGGGAGGTAGTGCAGGTAGGTGTTATTACACAAGAAACTATTCTCATAACTAAGTAATGTGTAGAAAAATAGGAGGAAATTCGGGGACCAGGGTTCGAGTCCCATCGCGAAATGTCCCAAAACATCAAAAGTGTTATATTAGTGTCTAGGCAGCTAGAAATACATGCATCTAATAGAAATAGATATAAAACCGCACATTGCTCCTTTCTTTTTCCTTCTTTCCCTTTTTCCTCCCTTTTCTCCTCTTTTCTCTTCTTCCCCTTCCTTCCCCCCTTCTTCCCCTTCCTTCCCCCTTCTTCCCCTTCTTTGACGGACTATTGTTCCCCAGCTTGAACGCAGCGCCTTAGACCGCTCGGCCATTCTGACTGCGAAAGCTGAGTACATTGAATCCAAAGCCGGCAAAGACATCAGCGATAGTGAATGTTAATAAGTTGAAGCAAGTCCTATGCATCGGGTGAAAATATCTTGCCAAATGTATTGAGAATCTGTAAGAGATGGACAGGTAGCAAGGTGTTATCAAAACTTATGTTGGGACAGTCGAATTTTGTCAAGTGCCGACCTTGACTACGTAGAAAGGACAGAGTCCTATAAATGTAATACATCTTTAACAGCAGGTCCCACCGAGATTTGAACTCGGATCACTGGATTCAGAGTCCAGAGTGCTAGCCATTACACCATGGAACCCTGCGCTTGAAATCTTAGGCTCAACAGATCCAACAGATGCTAGGTGTAAGATGGCTCACAGTGTTGTTTGACGTTTTGCAACAACACGTGCATGTTAAAAGTGGTCCTCCACTTAAGTCAGGACCAACTTTGTTGATAGAAAGCTGTCAGAAGTGGGATTTGAACCACGCCTCCAATGGAGACTGCGACCTGAACGCAGCGCCTTAGACCGCTCGGAATTCTGACTGCGAAGCTGAGTACATTGAATCCAAAGCCGCAAAGACATCAGCGATAGTGAATGTTAATAAGTTGAAGCAAGTCCTATGCATCGGGTACCCCTTCAAAACAAAACCCACTGCAGAATAGGAGGACAAAACCCCTGAAGAAAGATAGCACTATTTGAAAAGGAGGTCTGGATTACACGGTGTTGTTCGAGGTTGGCAACAACAATACGTGCAGGTGAAAAGTGGTCCTCCACATATGTCAGGAACTAACGTACTTGACAGAAAGCTGTCAGAAGTGGGATTTGAACCCACGCCTCCAATGGAGACTGCGACCTGAACGCAGCGCCTTAGACCGCTCGGCCATTCTGACTGCGAAAGCTGAGTACATTGAATCCAAAGCCGGCAAAGACATCAGCGATAGTGAATGTTAATAAGTTGAAGCAAGTCCTGTGCATCGGGTGAAAATATCTTGCCAAATGTATTGAGAATCTGTAAGAGATCGACAGGTAGCAAGGTGTTATCAAAACTTATGTTGGGACAGTCGAATTTTGTCAAGTGCCGACCTTGACTACGTAGAAAGGACAGAGTCCTATAAATGTAATACATCTTTAACAGCAGGTCCCACCGAGATTTGAACTCGGATCACTGGATTCAGAGTCCAGAGTGCTAGCCATTACACCATGGAACCCTGCGCTTGAAATCTTAGGCTCAACAGATCCAACAGATGCTAGGTGTAAGATGGCTCTATTTGAAAAGGAGGTGTGGAATACACAGTGTTGTTTGACGTTTTGCAACAACACGTGCATGTTAAAAGTGGTCCTCCACTTAAGTCAGGACCCAACTTTGTTGATAGAAAGCTGTCAGAAGTGGGATTTGAACCCACGCCTCCAATGGAGACTGCGACCTGAACGCAGCGCCTTAGACCGCTCGGCCATTCTGACTGCGAAAGCTGAGTACATTGAATCCAAAGCCGGCAAAGACATCAGCGATAGTGAATGTTAATAAGTTGAAGCAAGTCCTATGCATCGGGTACCCATTCAAACAAACCCTGAAGAATAGGAGGACAAACCCCTGAAGAAAGATAGCACTATTTGAAAAGGAGGTCTGGATTACACGGTGTTGTTCGAGGTTGGCAACAACAATACGTGCAGGTGAAAAGTGGTCCTCCACATATGTCAGGAACTAACGTACTTGACAGAAAGCTGTCAGAAGTGGGATTTGAACCCACGCCTCCAATGGAGACTGCGACCTGAACGCAGCGCCTTAGACCCTCGTCGACCGCTATACATGAATCAAGCGGCAAAGCTAGGTAGTATATATTGGAATCCTGCTCGTACCCTAAACCGAGCACAGAATACAAAGCGATAGGAAGATAGATTTTGAAAGAGGTTGGAAGCACAGTCTTGTTTGAGGTTGCAAAATATCTGTGCAAATGTAAAGTGAGTCAATCCTTAGTCAAGAGCACTTGTGATAGAAAGCTGTCAGAAGTGGATTTACACTCCAAGAGACTCACTGACGCGCGCTAGACCTGCATTCTGATCAAAGCTGAGTACATTGAATCCAAGCGGAAAGACAGCAGTCCGATAGTAATGTTACATATTGAAAGCAGGTCCCTAGCCGGTAGATTGAAACTCGGACCACTGCATCAGATCAAGTGTAGCATACACATGAACCCCTTGAAATAGCTCAAAGATCAAAGATGCTGTAAATGCTCTATTGAAAAGGAGGTGTGGAATACACAGTGTTGTTTGACGTTTTGCAACAACACGTGCATGTTAAAAGTGGTCATCCACTTAAGTCAGGACCAACTTGTGATAGAAAGCTGTCAGAAGTGGGATTTGAACCCACGCCTCCAATGGAGACTGCGACCTGAACGCAGCGCCTTAGACCGCTCGGCCATTCTGACTGCGAAAGCTGAGTACATTGAATCCAAAGCCGGCAAAGACATCAGCGATAGTGAATGTTAATAAGTTGAAGCAAGTCCTATGCATCGGGTACCCATTCAAAACAAAACACACTGAAGAATAGGAGGACAAAACCCCTGAAGAAAGATAGCACTATTTGAAAAGGAGGTCTGGATTACACGGTGTTGTTCGAGGTTGGCAACAACAATACGTGCAGGTGAAAAGTGGTCCTCCACATATGTCAGGAACTAACGTACTTGATAGAAAGCTGTCAGAAGTGGGATTTGAACCCACGCCTCCAATGGAGACTGCGACCTGAACGCAGCGCCTTAGACCGCTCGGCCATTCTGACTGCGAAAGCTGAGTACATTGAATCCAAAGCGCGCAAAGACATCAGCGATAGTGAATGTTAATAAGTTGAAGCAAGTCCTATGCATCGGGTACCCATTCAAAACAAAACACACTGAAGAATAGGAGGACAAAACCCCTGAAGAAAGATAGCACTATTTGAAAAGGAGGTCTGGATTACACGGTGTTGTTCGAGGTTGGCAACAACAATACGTGCAGGTGAAAAGTGGTCCTCCACATATGTCAGGAACTAACGTACTTGATAGAAAGCTGTCAGAAGTGGGATTTGAACCCACGCCTCCAATGGAGACTGCGACCTGAACGCCAGCAGCCGCCGGATCGTCCGGGGAAATGTTGGAAATGTTGGAGCGCTTCTGCCCCGATAGCCAATCACGTTCGCGTCTCCAACATTCAGCGGCCAATCGCAGCGGCGGATTCTTCCCCTCTCTCCAACATTTCCAACATTTGACCAATCACAGGGCTGAAATGTTGGAAATGTTGGAGTCAGCTGCTTTGGGCGGGGCTACCTCCGGTGCGTGAGGGGGCGGTCCTAGCCGACGTGCTGACCCCAGAGGACCTGCGCCGGAGGTTACGGTCCGCTAGCTTTACGTTAGCACGTTACGGCGCTAAAGCTACCAATTCATTCATTTGAAACTACCGAAGTTACACATCGAAATGGTAAGAATTTACACATTTGATTGCGTTGCATGACTTGCCCTTAATTATAGAAGTCATTCCACCTGTATTGTCATGTTGTCATATCCATTTATTTAGCTAAATGCGTTAAAATAAACTCTGTTATCTGACGGGGATTTCGCTGGTTGTCATCGACGGACATTTGTTAATGTTATTTATTTAAGTGGGTTCTAGGGTTTAGGCTAGTAACATAGAAGTAATTTCCCCTGTTGTTATGTTGTCATTGACATTTATTTAGTTTTCTACGTTATAAACTGACTTTCTTTTTCTTGTGTCGGCCGAGGGGTGGGGGGCTGGGGGGTTACAGTATGAATACAGCTTACTCTCAGTATTTACACATTTAATACAGTGGTATGACATAACTATAAATATAACAGTAATGTCCCCTGTCACTTCATGTTGTCATATACATTTATTTAGTTTTCTACCTTACAAAACACTTTCACCATTATTTCACTTTTTATCTGCCGCCGTTGTTTGCTAATGTAATAGGTTTATATATATATATATATATAGTGCTATCTTTCTTCAGGGGGTTTTGTCCTCCTATTCTGCAGTGGGTTTTGTTTTGAAGGGGTACCCGATGCATAGGACTTGCTTCAACTTATTAACATTCACTATCGCTGATGTCTTTGCCGGCTTTGGATTCAATGTACTCAGCTTTCGCAGTCAGAATGGCCGAGCGGTCTAAGGCGCTGCGTTCAGGTCGCAGTCTCCATTGGAGGCGTGGGTTCAAATCCCACTTCTGACAGCTTTCTGTCAAGTACGTTAGTTCCTGACATATGTGGAGGACCACTTTTCACCTGCACGTATTGTTGTTGCCAACCTCGAACAACACCGTGTAATCCAGACCTCCTTTTCAAATAGTGCTATCTTTCTTCAGGGGTTTTGTCCTCCTATTCTGCAGTGGGTTTTGTTTTGAAGGGGTACCCGATGCATAGGACTTGCTTCAACTTATTAACATTCACTATCGCTGATGTCTTTGCCGGCTTTGGATTCAATGTACTCAGCTTTCGCAGTCAGAATGGCCGAGCGGTCTAAGGCGCTGCGTTCAGGTCGCAGTCTCATTGGAGGCGTGGGCTTCAAATCCCACTTCTGACAGCTTTCTATCCACCAAGTTGGCTCCTGACTTAAGTGGATGACCACTTTTAACATGCACGTGTTGTTGCAAAACGTCAAACAACACTGTGTATTCCACACCTCCTTTTCAAATAGTGCTATGGCCAAAATTTTTGAACTTTCCGCTACTCGGCGGCTCAGGGTGGATTTCCAGGCCGTGGGGTGCTCTTCCACTTACCATTTCCTTTTGGGCCCACTCTGGTGGGGCCTTTAAAATTTTCAAATTTTGTTAAACGTCCCCAATGGTTACCTTTCTGACCCCCTCCTACACTGGGTTTTTGCTTTGTTTAATTGGAATTTCCCTGGTTTTAACTGATTAAATCTAACTTTTTAACATTCCAGTGGCTTTGTTGTTAAAAAAAATATAGGTTGCCTTTTCTTTTCCCGGCATGAAATTCAGCCCCAATATGAATGATAAATGACCTGCACTACTTTCAAACATGAAGTTTTAAACCACATGGAAGAAGCTTTCATTTACATTCCATTGGGTCCCGGCTTGGATAGGTCTTCAGCTTTCGCATTCAGATGGACCCCGGGCCAACTTTACTGGGCCTGTCCCGTCGCAATGGATGGAAAAAATGGGGGCAAAAGGCCGGTTTGGAATGGTTGGCATTTTTAACCCTTTTTTTATTAACCCCGTAAACATCACCTGCTCCCGTATTACCACTTTTGGCTTCCTGGCACATCCACCCTGGCCCGGAATTTCCCCTTCTGGGACATCAACCTTGTTGGAATATTCCTTTTGATCCCCACCTGGCTCCTCTCACTTTCCCCCCTGCACGGCATTCCTGGTCTTGCACCCTACCTTAATTTCTCTATGAAATCAGGAACTCCCTTTCTTTTTAAATTATTAGATGTCATGTTTTCAATTTTTATAATCTATTTAATAATATTTTTCTAAATAATTTGGGTTTTTGGGGAAGTTACACCCAAAATAAAACTTTTAACGTTTATACCAAAATCTCCCCGGGTTTCACACTTTAAACTTTAATTGTACTTTATCATGAACTTCCCTTTTTTCCAATCCCAACCATGCGTCTTTATAGGCTTGGGGCAGGCGATAATACCCGAACTGGGTGTTGGTTTAGCAGCACGACCATTTTAAAGTTTGAGTTACGGGCCAAACCAAAGGGCCCCAAACCCCCTGGGGTGGGAGGCCACGGTTTTGTAGTGCCCGAACTACCCGCCCATGCCTGACCGTCGGTTTGGGGGAAAAAATTTAGGAATTGTCTTTTTCCCCCCCCGGGGGAAAAAAAGGGTTTTGGGGTTTCCTGGTTTTTTTGAGGGGCCCCACCGTTAGGGGCAAGGGGTTTTTTGGCTGCCGGGGGGTGCAGGGACAAATTTCCGGTGGGGTTAATCGAAGCCTGGGGCAATCGCCAAAAAAACCCCGGGGCCCCCTTTTCTTTTCCAGGGGTGCTTCCCTCCACCTCTAAATTTTAGACCTTTTTTCCGGAGGCCCCAAAGTGCTCCCCCGTGCCCCAGGGACGACGGAACCCCCCCTTTTCCCCCGGTTTGGGGTAAAGCACACCAAAAC
>VCHM03000577.1:0-11741 GCA_006182925.3 Reinhardtius hippoglossoides
TGCGTTGATGTGTGTTGGTGTGAAAATGTCTCAAACTTTATGGACAGGGTCCCCCTCTGGTTTCATTTTTTTTTTGGAAGAATTTCACTGAGCGGATAAAAGCATGCGCTGTCAACTTTTCTTTTTTCTTTTCTTTTAAAGTTTCCTCCCGAGTTGCTTTTTTTTTTAATTTTCCCAAACTTTCTCCGCATCCGACCGTCCCCCTCCATTAAAAAATTCTAAATTTTGTGCAGGGCGACGGCCTCAGCACTGCCCTTTTCTTCTTTTCTCCTCTCTGTCATGCTTCTTTCTTTCCGCTTTTTGTGTGTCGCTACATTTTCAGATCACGGGTGTTTCTTTGTTTTTTTCATGCCACTTGGGTTGGGACTGTTTTTGGGGGTAACGGGCAAAGAAGATAAAAGCCCGTGTCAGGGGGTGAGGGGAGGATAAACTCAGGAAGAACGACGTCCCCAGTAACAGGGGGTTATTTTGTGCCCCCAACGTAAAATTCCGGGGGTTCATACAATAAAAATAAGAAAATCTGGAAACGGAAACTCTCTTTTAAAAATTTTGAAATTTCCCATCATTTCCTTGCAGAAAAAATGTAGTTATTAGAGCTTTTTTTGGTGAAATTAAATTCCCCTTAAAAAACCCTTTCCTTTTAAATAAAAACAAATAAATTTAATTTTTTTCTACATTATTAAAACTTTGTGTTTGCAGTGGACAAATTTTACATTTTAATTGAATCTCGAGCAGCGGGTTTTGGACACTTTTATTTATTTATTGGAGTTGACAGAGCAAGCTTTTTTATTTGGTGGAAATTTTTGGGTCCAAGGGGAGAAGAAAAAAACCGAATTTTGTTTGGTTAATTATCGATAAACAAAAAATACAGGGAGACACGGGGACTTTATAGAGAAATTTTCCTCTGTGGCCCAAAATTTCCTTTCTGTGTTTGTTCTTTCAAACCTGGAATTTTAAATTTAAAAAGAGGTTTTGGTATTTTTAAAAATTTACATTTGCTTTTTCAATAAAATATAAAAAAAAGGTTTTTTGTTTTTTATTAGTACAGGATGTGTAAAATTAGATGATTTTTTTTCCCTGGTTTTTAAAACTATTTTTATTATTATTTTATTTTTATTATTAAAATCATTATCGGGTTTTTTCTGCTGCCCCCTGGGGGCCCAAAATTTTCGGCTGGGGCAGACAAAGGTCTTAAACCCGGGGCCATAACAGGAAAACCTCCCAGTCAGGAAAATAAACCGACTCCGTCAATTATTAACTAAATACCATCCCTGTTTAAAGTGAACCAGTTTTTTCCTGTGTATGAAATGGACTTTGAACTGGTTGTTTCAAGAGTGAAATGTTCACAGGGTAGAGGGCCTGAGAACAGGGAAGGGTCAGACTCCATTTTCACCTCGAGAGCAGAAGGAAGAAAGTGAGCAGTGAGTGTGACACAACTTAACTGAAAGTGTTACTGTCCACTGCCCTCCCACCAGCCAACACACACAGCCGCCCGTCCATTAGGTGGACGACAGACTCGTGTTTTCCAATGCGTTCACAGTGTAAGAAGGTTCCACCGAAGAAGAGGTTGGGGG
Source organism: Reinhardtius hippoglossoides (assembly GCA_006182925.3). NCBI lineage: Eukaryota > Metazoa > Chordata > Actinopteri > Pleuronectiformes > Pleuronectidae > Reinhardtius > Reinhardtius hippoglossoides. The sequence goes on from VCHM03000577.1 coordinate 1,575, forward strand.
GGGGGGGGGGGGGGGGGGATAGGGGGGGAGGTTTTTTTTTTTTTTATGGCGACTTTCCAAATCCTCTTGGCGACGTTTTGGGTCAAAAGCGACTTTTCCTGGTGTATAGGAGACTTTCCTGGTGTATTGGAGACTTCCTGGTGTTATGTGGAGACTTTCATGGTGTTATTGGAGACTTCCATGGTTGTTTTGGAGACACTGAAGTGAAAGCAGTATCGTCTCAGTTGCTGTCCTCACCGAAGCAGCGGTGCTGCCGGGAGCACCCCCCAAGACACCCAAAGGCGGTTCAGCTTCTCACAGGAGACTCGCGCAGAGAGGAGGACACGCTCCGCGTCCTGCAGACTGATGATGAATCGCACTGCGCAAAGCCGCGCTGATCCCGCCCTGTCTTGCACAAGCGGGAGGTAAACGTCATGTTTCTGTCACACTAAAGAAATCAGGCATTTGACTCACACAGCATAGTCACTAATCACCTCGGCCACTGTGTGTGTGTGCTCTCGGTGATGTAGATAATCATCTAGCTAGCTAGTCATCATGTCTCCTTATCCACAGTTCCACCCAAAGCCAGCTCCATTAAGAGTAAGAAAATTGGACTCTGCAAAAAAGGCTGAAGCCACCATGGCATTAGCTATTGCCGAACACAGTTCCATGCTGGCATGTGACACATTGGGGAAGCTGTAAGCTGATCTCTCAGGACTCCACGGCTGCTACTCACTCAAAATGCACAGGACAAAGGCACGGAAAATTATGAATGGTGTTCTAGCCCCATATTTCTAAAAAAAGTTGGTCACAGATGTGGGGGACCGCGTTTCAGCCTACTCCTCGAGTGAGTCCACAGAGATAGGTTTCTAAGTTACTGGGGGATGTGATAAGTTACTATGTGACACCAAACAAACATTGTCTCAACATTTCTGGGCTGTTGAGTTGGAGGAAGGAGATGCAGATCTATAGCCCGAAGCTGTTGTGGAATTTCCTGGAGAAGTGTGTCTTAAAAAAAGAAACTCCTGGGGCAGGGACTGACAATGCATCCGTTATGACGGGGATTAACAATGGGGTCATAAAAGTGCTGAAGGGAGTGAGATTGGAAGTTCAGGGATGCAGCTGATATTAACCCGTTTCAGGATTCCAATTGGCTCCTGGGCTGTGTTGTCATTGCCACACGGAATGCTGAAGTCGAGAGATATTCAGCAAGATGAGTGTGGTTAAAAAGCAAATTAGAAACGGATGGCCTTGGCAGACCCTTCAACTACATCCTGATGTCCGATATGGTCTGAGGCTGTCTGGTGAGGATAGTATGAGCACACAGCTGCCTGATAATGTTTTTGCAGCTTTTGCACAATCAGCTTCTTACGCATTTAAGTCCGCTCCCTCAGTGCTGAACCTGCTATAGAAGGCCTTGACCAAAAAGAAAGATGACCTACTCTTTCTGTGAGCCAGCACAGCATGGTGTGTGGAGGGGGGTCTGAAAACAAACAAACGATGAAACATGATTAGGGCCAGACTAGTTACCATAATTTTCTCACATTTCCATTGACTGGTTTTTCTAATGTCTCTTTTGGTCCATTCAGATTGTTATTGTGTCAAGTTAAAACCCATTTGCTACAAAGAAATGAAAAAAAAAATGTTATAGTTATGCGCCAAGAAATGTCAGTTTACTGTGACTTGTTTGGCTCCGAGGTGGAGCATAAGGTTAGAAAATAAACCAAACTTAAGAAAACCCCAAAACAATTTTTAAAAATAAAAAAAAAAAAAACCCTAAGTAACTCTCCCCAAATGCTCTTTTGGACACTTTCCCGGGCCCCAAGCCCAAAAAAGGAGGAGGGTTGGACGTAACAGAAATTCCCAACCCCCCCACAAAAATTTTTTGTTTAAAATTTGATATTCAAATTTAAAATACAGGCCCAAATTGATTCATTTATGTGGGCAGACAAAGCATTAAAGTCTGAAGTTATTTTGAAATGATGGCCTATTTCATGGAAAAATAAACAGAGAAATCCATTTGTATTCTAAACAATTTGGGGTAACTTTTACCCTCTCTCCTACAGGTTCCAAATGATGCAAATTAGGCATGACGTCATTTGTGCTTCTAGCTTGGGGCAACACCGCTGCGTCAGGACACGGACTTTAAAAGGCCCGGGTTTTCCAGTCTTTTCCATCTGTTTCCTCCTTTTCGACCTGCCTCACTTTCACTGAGGGAAATTCTTTTAGATTTGAAAATAAAATTCTCAACCGAGTCCCTTTGTTTTTAAATATAAACCTGCGGGGTTTACACCAAAAACCCGGGGGTCTCAAAATGGAACTGGCCCAAGTTCACAAAAGCCAAATTTATAAAAAAGGGAGTTTCTAAAACTAATATAAAAAAAGAATAAAAAATGAGTCACACCCTGCCTGTCCGTCCGCTTAGCTTTTTAAGAAAAACTCACCAATAAGGGCATGCCCCTTTTTATCAAGTATGCATAAACCCCTGGTCATTGAATTTTCCACTAAACACTTTAACAGAAACACGGATCCAAGTTTCAGGACAGGACGGGACTGACGTTCATTTTGTGTTGGTTTGTTTTTCTCTACTTTATAGGCAAAACTTGCACAAAAACCGGGGGTGACTCCCACACACCCCACACCCAAACACACACACACACACACACACACCACACAGAGTCTGATTTCCATAAACCAGAGGAGGCCCGGTGAAAGTTTTTAGCTTTGTTTGACTTTTTTTTTAATTTTCACAAAGAGGGGGAACTGAAGTCTGAGGCTGGTGATGTTCGCAACATTTATTATTCATTCATATTATTTCTGTCACAGACTCTGAGCAGTTTTCTACACGTGGACGGGGGGGGAGAGAAGCGTTTGGGGGAAACTTCTGTAGTCAATCAACAGTTTCTCGCACTGTGATCGGCAGAGCCCAAACACATTAAACCTAAAAATTTTCTCATTTACCTACAAGGAAAACGTGTAGGAGGGTTCTCTTTTATTTTTGAAGAAACACTGATTTTGTACCTGGCTTCTTGTGTGTGTTGAGCTCACATGTTTTTCCACTCAGACTGAATGGGGGGGTTTGAGGAGGAACGGAGGATGGAGCCGAGGCTCCAGGGTTCACGTTTTCTCTAAAGGGTGACCATCCATGGAGACCCTCCAAATTCTAAGAACCTGGCCCCTCACACAAAAAGAAAGAGACCTGCTACAAACTGTGAACCCCCCCAAACAATCCTCAGAGAATAACCCAGTATGATGTGTTCTGATAAAACAGTTTGTGTTTGGGGCCCGGACCACAGTGGAGCAGAGTCTCCGGGGCCATTTTTTCTTGGAGAGTGACCGGTCAGGGACCTCCTCTAACCTGGCCCCTCACACAAGAAAGACTTTTTCTACTGTACCGCTTAAGAGGTCTAGTTCCCTCTATGGGCCCCTATTGGGGACACATTCATTAAAGTTGGGACAAATCTCTCCCAATCACTCAAAGGCTCCCCTCCCCAAGAACCAACACGCCCTTTATAAAAACCACTTTGAAATTCTCTAGAGACTCATTTTTTTTTGGTCTGAAACCAAATTCCCCCCCCCCCCCCCCCCCCCCTGATTGGTTCACAGCCCCAAACCTTTCCTCCATTTTATTGGAAATCTTTTCAGTGGGTTTTAAATCCTTAAACGACAAACCAACCAACACCAAACATACGTGAAAACAAACCCCCTTTGCAAAAGAAATAAAACCCGTGCTGTGACATGTGGTTATCGGGAAAATGTTTTCCCCAAGGGAGAGGAAAGAGGAGTCATTTTCTGAGGAGGAGCAGGTCCTGCTGTGTTTCCTGTCGGGGACGTCCTAAGGATCCAGTCTCCCCCCGCTGTGGACCTTTTTCTAAGACGTGCTCACCTCATATGGGACCAGTCGGGTTTTCTTCAGGAAACCCTCCTGTCCCCAGTGTGGACAAAGACCCAACGGAGCGGAGCTAAACACCCGGCAGAGCACATTACATGTGTTGCTGATGTCTTCACTTTGAAAACAGCACATGTTGTTTTATTTTTTCCCTTCATACAGCATAAACATTTAACATCGTTAAAAAAGTACAAAGTTTCTGTAGTTTTCTTTTCTGATGAAAACAATCAGCAGATTCCATTTTCTGTCTCTGATTTTTTCTTGTCTTTCGCAGATCGTGGTCTGCAGGAGGTTTTAGATAAACATAAGCCAGTCTGAGGAGATTGAACATTACGAAGAAGTAAAAACAGGGAAGTAAAACCCTCCTCAACGGATCTACACTGACTCACTCACGGGGGACAGGTGAAGAGGTTAATACTACATGACGTGAGGCAGCTTAGACGGTTTCCCAAGATGAAGAGCCTCCACGACCCCCATAGAGTGAAAAGGGAATTTTTAAGCCTAAAACCCCCCAGCAAGCAGCATCAGATCGTCCTACCAACGGCGTCGGGGCTTTGGGAAAAAACCCTTCTCGGGCGAAGTTCACTCTGGACGGCCGGGGGTTTTAGAAACAGATGTGGGTCTGCTGCTGTGCTTTGTTCGGGGAGCTAAACCCGGGTAAAAGACCCGCACATTTTCTCACGCTGCTCCTGTTTCCATCCAGCGTTAAAACTAACGGCAGACGTCGTGCTGTAAACCTTTGTTCATCTTGGAGGGCCGGATGAAAGAAACCCTTTTCTCGGGGACTTCAACCACAAGAAGGTTTGTCTGATTTCCCAAAGAGGTCACAGTTAACGTGCTTTTGACAAACCTCACCCGGGGAATCTGCCCCCTTGGCTCTCTTTGGGATAACCTCCGACCTGGGGTCCCAAATCGCCCCTTAAATGTTTTTGACAGGGTCAAAAAGTACGAGGTTTCACTACGGCCCCCAAAAGGAGGAGTATTCGGAGGAATTCATGATAAAGACTTGCCCAAAATTTTTACACATAAAGACCCCAGGGCCTCCACATCATGGTCAAACCCCAGTCTTCGTGGATCAGTGCTACGGTTCGGGAGCACATGTTGCCACAACCAGAGGGAGATCCCCAAAGACCCTGAGACCGTACTCACACTTCTGCGGGTTCGACAAAAGGAGAACAACAATACGGGGGGGGAAATGGACACTCCACGCAGTGAGGGAGGTACAGGGACTTTCTTCTGAAGGGGGAGGCGGGCATTTAAACATCGGAGGAAGGAAACTCATGTTCTACAAGAAACCTGGGCTGTGGTCTTTAATGTCACAGAGGCCTCATGTACTCAGGTTTTTTTACTAGACTTTAAAGGAGTGTGGATCTTCCAGAAATCATCTACTGCTTTTTTCTCTGAGCGTTCAGGGGTTTCTGGCTGCAGTCTACTGTTCCCCTTTTTTAAACCAAGAGGAAAAAAGAAAAACCCAACAACTTTTGGGAAAATATGGAAAACCAGACCTACCTTCTCCTGGGTACCTCCTGAAGAAACCATGGAAAAATCCCCACCCAAAAAAAAAAGGGCTCTGGGCCTTTTGTTGCTTCCTTCACGGCCTCAGTCGGAGTCCCAAACCAGAGAGTCTTAGGAGGCCTGTGGGTCGGACAAGAACAATCCAAAATCATCAACCACCCTGAAAGGAGAGCAGATGATGACATTTTTCCCCCGCGAAGCACCATCTTTTCCCCTGTCTGACGAATGAAAACCATCTTCCACGATGCAAACAGTTCCACGCGAGAACAGACCCAAAAAAAAACTTCTGAGATCCCCTCTAAACTCTTTCCTACATGCTGCGATTCAAGGGGTTTTGGTGAGTTGGACCCGGAGAATTCAAAAACATCAGACCGGTCATGGAGACTGATCCCACTGTGGGAACTGCAGAAACTCTGTGAGTCCAACATGAAACAATACTTTCAATCAGTGTAGATGAGGGTCTTCTTTAAATAAACCCCAGTTTAAGGTTTCATTTTTTTGGGCAGATGGTGTGATTCAAAAATGTTAGTGAGCCTTCTGTGAGGAGGATGTTCTCCCCGGGGTGCTAAAGGGTTTTCTTGGGGTTTCCCGCTTTCCTCACAAAAAAGACATGTAATCAGAGTTTGGTTGTTGGGGACAGATTCAGTGTCAGTGAGATTTTGGCCTAGGCCCCCCCGAACCTCTAAAGGAAAGGTAAGTGGCTACTGGGGCTGGTGGTGTGTGGTGTTGGGGTGTGTGTGTGTGTGGTGTGTGGTGTGTTGTGTGTTTGGTTTTTTTATGCTACTTAAATATAGGGTTTAAATTTTCGCGTTAACGGGGTTATTAATTTGTGCAATTTAACGTGTTTTTTTTTAACGCATTAAAGCATTGCGAAAGAGCCGCTCCAGAACCCCCCCCCCACTCACTGCTAGAGCGAAAACCCCCAAATGGATAGATCGTTCACGTGAAGGGAGGTCAGTGAATTTTTAAAGGAAACCAGAGTTTCTTTCCGGTTTTCCTCCAGGGTAGCGCTTAATGAAAAAGAGAAAATCCGCGGGTTTTTTTACCGAGGGGGGAGGTTTCTGTGTCCTCCTCCAAATCGGCCTCACAGCAGGGGAACATGTTAAAGGCGCCGCGGGGCACCGATCCGACTCCCTCGTTCAAAACCCAAACCCTGACCCGGGGTTTGTAACCTGAATCTCCATAAAAAAGAAATGTGAACGTGAAATATTATTTTTATTTCTGAACGAAATTGGAACTGTTTTTTTTTAGTGTGAACTGGCTCAAAACTGTTTACAGAGGGCTCAGATTAGATTTCACATTCCATTTAATTGTTAAAGGTTTGGTTGTTTTTTTTTTTTAAAAAAAAAAGAAAAAGTTTTAATCAAAAAATTTTCAAAGGTAAAAGCCCCCGGGTTTTGGGTAAAAGGTTCTTTGAGTTTTTAAAAATTTAAAGTTCTAAAAAACATTCCCATGTTTGTCAGAGGCAAAACAAAAAAGACAGCCACTTTAATTATGGTGTGGTAGTTTTAGTTGTTTTATTGTATTTTTCAAATTAAATAACTATCATTTGGATTGTCATCAAAAACAAAACAAGTTAAAGTTAAAATTTCCCCCTTCTGTCTTTACTTTCTGTTCCCCCACATTACAGGATAAAAGGGGGTTTTTCAGGCATTTTAAAACGGGGGGGGGATTAATCGATAAAAACAAGCTTCCTGTGTTTGGATGAAATCACTGACTGTTCCTTTAAACGAAGAAGCAAAAGGAAAAATCGTTTTTCTTTTTCTTGTCAAACTGAAATTTCCCCCCGGGGTTTTTACCACCACCAACCTGCAGTTCCGTCCTCCAGTTTCCTGCTGTTGCTTTACACTAATATGAGGTCCTTAACTTACCTTTGACCACTGAAATCTAATCATTTATCTTTGAGCCCAAATGGCAAAAAGTGAGAAACCCCAAAACAACTTAGACATATGTTCAAGGGCCGAAACAGTTGTGTGGCCTTGACCTTTGACCTTTGACCCCCCTGAAACTTAGTTCCTCTGTCACTAAAAGAACGCTTTACCAAATCGAAAAAATTTTCCCTTTAGGTTTTTAAAATGTTCATAGGGAAAAAAGGGGATTTTCCAGGGTAGGGGCAAAGATCACTTTTTTTGAACAGATATTTTTTTTAATTACAACTTTTATGGTTGTCACTCCAGAGCTCTGTGAAGTTGTGGGCCCCGCTCTGAAGTCAACCCCTCACATCTAGAGAACTGGATCTGAGTGTAAACTCCCTGCAGTAGGGGTAAAAGCTCGTGTTCGGACGGAGATCCAAACTGTGGTGGGACTCTGAGGGCCTTAAATCCTCTTCCTTTTTTCCAAATCTTTTTTTTGGGGCATTATTTATTTTAAATGGTCCAGTTCTGCTCTGCTACGTCCCCATCATTGTCACTCACCCCCGTCAGTCACGCCACCTCATAACCCATTCACCGCATCACCGTCCTGACACAAGAAGTGCAGTAATAAATGTGGACTGAGGCCGAGCCTCGCCCTCTTTTTAAAAAAAGACTGTCAGGAGCCATCCCTACTTTAAAAAGTGTTTAATTTCACAAAATGCTCATGACCAAAAACCCCAGAGAAAAAGCTATGAAAGAAAAAAGGTCCAAAGTCTGATCTGATATTTATCTTTAGTTCACAATGGACTGAGGGCACAGCGTTGAACTTGTTGACATGATACGATCCACCAAGGAGGGCACTTCAAATATTCAATTTTTTTCCGGGTTTAAGAGCTGCGACTGTCGAGATCAGCTTTTTTTCTGCTTCACTCTGAGGTCAAACCCCCCTCATTGAGGGAAAGGACTGAACTACAACGACCCGCAGGATCAGGGGTGAAGGGGCGTGGGTTTTTTTACAGAGTCAACCTGTCGAGGGGGCTCTGAGGTCAGTTCACTGACGACTTTTTTAGTCTCATATTATAATAAGCTTTATACCCAATTTATCCCCTTTAATTCAATATAACATAATTCATAGTAAATTGAATCTACATTATTAATCTGTGACATTTTAAAAATTTCACTACTTGTTAAAAAAATCTGAGTTTAGTTCTGGATTTCCTAAAATGATCGCGGCAAGACCGGGGCCAAAAATTTTTTTCTGAATCAGGACTCGTTTTTTTTCCAACATGTCGATTTCAATTTTTTCTTTTCCCTGTTTTGAGTCTGTGTCCCTAAAATTTGTAGTTATTTTCACACTGAACTCAGTTTAATTTTCAGTTAAAATTTTTATCCTTTATCCAGGTTTGGGGAGCTGCAGTCGTCAGAGATCACTGTTCTTTTTGGGGTTCAGCTCTGAGGTAAACCCCCCTCATCGAGAGAATGGATCTGACCCAAATGACCCGCGGGCTCAGGAGTAAAGGGCTTGGTTGTTTTCTAAAGTCCAACCTTTAACTGGAGACCTGGTCCAAAATCATGTTTTTTTGGAAGTTCATTTTTGGGGGCATCTGTGGGCGTTTTATTTCAGTGAACACCCCTCCCCACCCAGGATGGCGAGATGAAGCTTCATGAACATTTAACTTTCCCCTCCAATGTCACGCATGGGCCCAAGCTTCATGGTGCTTTTTTGCTCTAAATGCGCCATCAAATGGACAATAAAAAGTAAAACAGGCAGTGATTATAAAGCACCCTGGGGTTGGGGGTGTGAAGCTTTGAATTGAATAATGAATAATGAGTTTGTGATGCCAAAACATCAATTATGAAATATTAAAATGGGGGTCTTGGATACAATGGCGGGGGGGCAAAAAGGGAAGTGGAAACAAAATTGGGAGAGGGGGGGTTGGGGGTTAATGTACTTGTGTTACTTTTAACGTACACGAAAAGGGGAAACTTTATTTATTTCATTTAAATTAAACTTTTCCCCAGTGTCGGTTTCAGGCGGCTTCTTTTTTTTTGCAAACAACGCGCAAAAAGTCCCAAGTCCCAAAATGTGAGGGGGGGGGATCCATTGCGTTTCGCTGGCCCTTTTTTTTTTTAATTGGGGACACCAAACCCGCAAACCATTTCCTAACAGTCCGGTACGGCCCGGTCGCGAGGGTTCGAAGTCATCACATACTCATCAACAAAGCCCCGTACGGCTTCACAAAAATCGTCCGGGGTTACTTTACACAAAGATTCGAAGCCTCGAACGGAAGGACACATCATACCCCTACCCTTTTCCAAAAAATGAAAGAAAAATTTGGGAGCTCATTTTTCATAGAAAATCAAAAGGGTTTTGTTTGTCCAGTTTGGGCATGTAAAAAAAAAGGCTTTTCCCCTGGGAGGACCCCCTTTGTTAATATAAAGAAGTAAATATAAGTTGTAAAATAAATTTGTTAATATAAAGTCCATTTTAGGGAAAGAAAACAACAAATTTGTTTTCCCAAAAATTCAGAAGCCACTTTTCCTGGTATTAAACGGCAAAAATCCCTCTCCCCGTCCTCGCTTCCTCCTTGGCTCCCCGCCGTTTTAATTGATTTTAAAATTTTTCTGTCACTTTTAAAGCACGGGCCCCCAAAAATACATCACGAATGATTCCCCGTATTTCCCGCCGCAGCCTTACTCCCCCAGGGGGATCCCGCGTTCCAAAGTCCAGGTTGAAAAAAACCGTGACCCTGTTTTACCCTCAGGGCCCCCCGGGTTGGGAAAGGGCCCCCTAGGAAAAAGGCAAACAGTGACTTTTTTTAAATCCTTCTTAAAACCCCTTTTTTAGACTTTCTTTTTTGTGTGTTGGTTTTTACGTTTTTAAAACATTTTTCCTTTTTTTTTACTTTTTGATTTTTTTATTGTCATTTT
>VCHM03000578.1:10000-11710 GCA_006182925.3 Reinhardtius hippoglossoides
CCCCCTGCCCCCCCCCCTGCCTACGATTACAGAAACCTGGTTTTCGACCACACTCAGTGCAATGGGAGAAAAAAAAAATATCAAAAATCATGAAACGGGTTAAAATAATGCCCCCCCCCCTGCCCCCCCCCCTGCCTACGATTGCAGAAACCTGGTTTTCGACCACACTCAGTGCAATGGGAGAAAAAAAAAAAAATCCAAAAATCATGAAAACGGGTAAAATAATGCCCCCCCCCCTGCCCCCCCCCTGCCTAATGTCATGAAATATACCAACTGAATGTTGGAAACTGTCTAATTTCATGAAAAGGCCAATTTGATCAAAACAGGGAAAAGAGAGGATCGAGAAAATAGTCATGCTCATCGTTGCGATGTCAGAGGTTTCACCCCCCTTGACAGAATACATTCCGCACGATTACAGAAACCTGGTTTTCGACTGGACTCAGTGCAATGGGAGAAAAAAAAAAAATCCAAAATGATGAAAACGGGTTAAAATAATGCCCACACCCTGCCTAATGTCATGAAATATACCAAGTGAATGTTGGACACTGTCTAATTTCATGAAAAAGGCCAATTTGATCAAAAACAGGGAAAAAAGAGGATCGAGAAAATAGTCATGCTCATCGTTGCGATGTCAGAGGTTTCACCCCCCTTGACAGAATACCTGACTCAGTGCAATGGGAGAAAAAAAAAAAAAATTTTTTTTTTTCATGAAAACGGGTTAAAATAATGCCCACACCCTGCCTAATGTCATGAAATATACCAACTGAATGTTGGACACTGTCTAATTTCATGAAAAAGGCCAATTTGATCAAAAACAGGGAAAAGAGAGGATCGAGAAAATAGTCATGCTCATCGTTGCGATGTCAGAGGTTTCACCCCCCTTGACAGAATACATTCCGCACGATTACAGAAACCCGGTTTTCGACAACACTTAGTGCAATGGGAAAAAAAAAAAATAAAGACCCAGGTGAACGAATGGCACATACAGCCCGCCATTGCAGGGCCCTCGCCAGCCGGTTTGTCCGGTGTTTGGGCGGGTGGTTCCTGCAGACCAGCGGGCTCCATAACCGGGCCGTGTGTAGGGAGGGGATGTGGGCGTCCAAACCCCCCCACTATCATGCGCCCTTAACCCACCAGTAGCGAGACCGAGATGCTCCGTCTTCCCCCAGCAGCCCTACGACCGGGCCCGTCGTCCACGGAGGGATGCGCACATGGGTCTTGAGGCTCTTCACGGGGCCCAAACTCCACACTCAGAACCTCCAGCGGCGTGCGTCCGAGAACACCGTTTCCCATAACCTACACTTCCACAGCAGCAACAGAGCCAGTCTCTGTTGCTGCTTTTGTCCTCCTCCTCGTGGCCTTGCCCCTTGTTACCTTCGTGGTGACAGGGTGGCTCCCCCGCACTGACCCCCCAGAGCGCGATCACAGTGGGTTCACTGTGGTGTCTCAGCGCAGAGAGGGCTACCTGGTTGATCCTGCCAGTAGCATATGCTTGTCTCAAAGATTAAGCCATGCAAGTCTAAGTACACACGGCCGGTACAGTGAAACTGCGAATGGCTCATTAAATCAGTTATGGTTCCTTTGATCGCTCTCACGTTACTTGGATAATGTGGCAATTCCAGAGCTAAACATGCCAACGGGGGCGACCTCCCGGGGGGCGTGGGGATTTTCAACCCCAAAAACCCCTGGGGGTGTCCTCCGGGGTGCCCC
>VCHM03000579.1:0-11691 GCA_006182925.3 Reinhardtius hippoglossoides
CCCCAGTTGGTGCCCCAAGTTTGGCACAACTACTTTGTGATCACCTTGTAGCTGCTAAAGGCTCTGTTACCATCCTCCCCAAGCTCTCCTGTGCAACCTTATTTCTGACCTGCACCGTCTTTACATCAAAGCCTCGCTTACAGAACCTCCAATATCACTCATCTTTTCCCCCACGAGCCTCTAAAACCAAGCTGTCTTTGAGAATCATGTCCAGACTCGTTCAGAACCGGCCTCCGGCAAGTCCCACATTCACGTCCGCCCTCTTTGCTTTCCAGCTGTCTATCCCAATTCACCATTCCCAACCCGCCCCCTTGCCACCCAAATTATACACGTCTTTATTACCTCCCCCCACTTGATTGCTGAAGCCTGTCTAAAATACATCCCACAATCCAGCTTCGTTCCTCAATGCTGCTCGTTGCTCACCAGTCCCCTGAAGGCTTAGAAACAAGTTTCCTTCTGCAACGTTCTAACACCTTTGAATCCTCAAGCTCATTGTACCCAGGTACCGATGTTCACTCACAAAGCATTGATCTGCATTCACCTTTCAACTCTGCCACCATTCTCATTTCTGACCATGTAGATCACTTGAACTCACAAGTTTCACCATAGCAATACGTTCACGGCCTCAATCTCTCATGCGAGAAAACAACCAATCTTACTATGAAAATCTCTTATTTACCAAACGAATAACTAAACCCATCTTGCAAGCTGAGTACCCAGTGTGGTGGCAAAGCTGCCTAATCTCACCGTCTCCCCGTGGTTTTCTACAGCAGCCTTTCTTCCCAATTTCAAAGCTCCATCACCAAACAGCATATTTTTTTCCTTCGCTCCAAAAGCTTTGAAAAAAGCGCATGCTTTCAACGAGTAGTACCGCGAAACGGCTTAAAGACCATCCGTGCCTTTCGCTCGAGAGTCCATCGCACCCCCAAACTTCCCTCTTCCTCCCATCACCATTCTTTCCCAGCTTATATTAACCTAATACTACCTTCCATCTTACTCAGCCAAGATACTCAATGTTGATTCAACCTCCCAAGCTCTTACAAATCCATTGTTGATACTCCACCTCTGGACATGGCTGCTTCACCTCTGCCAGCTCTCTGACGTTCACTGCATTGACCTGCAGCCTTTACTTTCCAATATTAAAGGTCACCATCTCATTCTCCAAAAATTGCAACCATTTTGTCCGCATCCGGTTTTGAAAGGAACAATTTTGCTATGATAAACCAAGCAGATGACCTCGTTCGAGAGCAAGAGATCTGGTCACACACACTCCAGCTCTCCTTGCTTTCGCAGCATCAATCAATCAACCCACGCCATGCACAACTGAGCTCCAGTTGACCAGCCAACCTTGGCACAATTCATTGTTGTACCCCTTCTAGTTCAACATGTGTCTTCACACCTCGCAAGCCCTGTGCGTTGATTACCAGCAGTCTTTGACTTTTCAAACAAGGCTCGCCATCCAACCTCAAATATCCTCTTTGTTCCCTCCGGATCTATAACAAACTTGCTAGAACCGATCACATGACCTCTTTAACCGCCCCGTCACGTACCTTACGGTGCCCTCTCTCCCACAATCCATCAACATTCCACCCGCCCCATCTCCAAAATTATAACGTTTTACCTCTGCCATATGATCTTTAAGCTTTGACTCAACCCTTCGTCGTCAAAGCTGACTCGTTTCTACCAAGTTCCAAGTCTGATGAACATTCCATTCTTACAACCTTCTAACTCATTTGAACCATCAAGTTTGTCCCCGGCAGAGCTGCATGCACTCCAAAGCATGATCTCAGAGCGTTACACCTCCAAATCTGCCTACCATCTGCCCATTTAGTCTCGTATAGACATACGATATTAACTGATAGAACAATACTACACTTGTCTTAGCCAAGGCCGAGAAGCGATACCCATGTTGTGTCCACGCCACTCTTGCACAATCTCACTTGTTTGGTACCCCGTTCGTAGTGTGCATACATGGCTGCTGCTATCACTCCGCCCAAGCTCTCCTCTGTGGACGCTTGTTTCTGACCTAGACAGCTCTTTGACTTTCACATTTCAAAAGCTCACCTACGCAAAGCCTGCCAAAATTATTCACTCATGTTGTTCCTCTCCACGGAAGCTTTATAAAGCGAAAGACTTTGCGTTATGAAAGAACCAGAGTCAGCATGGCCTCTTTCGAGACAGCAGGAGCCTCTCGGTCCAGTCCCACCTCACGTAGGCCTCTCTTTGCTTTCCGCATGTCAGATCCAATATCAACATCCCACCCCCCCCATCTGCCACCCAATTATACACTCTTTATTACCTCCTGCCCCGCTACTGGATTGGCTTTGAGCCTGTCTAAGCATACATCCCCAACACTTCATTCGGTCCAAAATGCTGACTCTGGTTTCTCACCATCTCCCAAAGGTCTTGAGTGAAAAGTTTCCATTCTTGACAACGCTTCTAACTCAATTTGGAATCCAGTTCAGCTCATTGTGACCCGTGCAAGCCTGCATGGTCCGTCACAAAGCTGAGTCATCAGAGCGTTTCACACCTTCTCAAACTCTGCGGCCATTACCTCAGTTTCATTGACCCGTTAATTCACTTTTGAAACTGACATTGTTTGGTTTCTACAAGGTAGAACAAGTGCACCGTTCCCCGGCACTGAATGCTAGGTCGATGCGTGGAAAAGGAGCAAGCTCCAATTTCTGCCCCTCTGCCAAATCGCTAATATTTCCTCGTATAAGACTATCAATATTAAACGATAACAGATACTACACTTGACTACCAAAGGCCGAAAGCGATAAGCCCCAAGTGTTGGATTCCACCCAACTCTTGCACAAACTCACTTGTTGTGGTACCCCCGTTCGTAGTGTGCATACATGGCTGCTGCTTACACTCCGCCAAGCTCTCCTCTGTGACGCTTGATTTCTGACTAGACGCTCTTGACTTTTCACATTTCAAAAGGCTCACATAAGCAAAGCCTGCCAAAAATATTTCAACCATGTTTGTTCCTCTCCACGATCTTTAGTAAGGCAAAGACTTGTGCGTTATGAGAGAAACCAGAGTCAGCATGGACCTCTGTTGGACGCAGAGGGCCTCTCGTCACGTCACCCCTTCACGGTAGGCCTCTCTTTGCTTTCCGCATGTCAGATCCCAATATGCAACATTCCCAACCCCCCCCATCTGCCAACCCAAATTATACACGTCTTTATTACCTCCTGCCCCGACTACTGTGATTGGCTTTGAAGCCTGTCTAAGCAATACATCCCCAAACCACTTACTTCGGTCCAAAATGCTGACTCTGGTTTCTCACCAAGTCTCCCAGAAGGTCTTGTAGTGAAAACAAGTTCCATTCTTGACAAACGCTTCTAACTCAATTTGGAATCCAGTTCAAGCTCATTGTGACCCCGTGCAGAGCCGTGCATGGTCACGTCACAAAGCAGTAGTCATCAGAGCGGTTTCACACACGCTTCTCAAACTCTGGCAGGCCATTACCTCAGTTTCATTGACCCATGTAGAATTCACTTTTGAAACTCGACAATTGTTTGGTTTTCTACAAGGTAAGAACAGAGTGCACCGTTCCCAGCGGCACTGCAATGCTAGGTCGATGCGTGGAGAGAAAGGAGCAAGCTCCAAATTTCTGCCCCTCATGCCAAAAATCTGCTTAATATGTAGTCCTCGTATAGAGGACATATCAGATATTAAACTGATAAGAACAGATACTACACTTGATCTTAGCCAAAGGCCGAGAAGCGATAAGCCCCAAGGTTGGATGTCCACGCCAAGCTCTTGGCACAAATCTCACTTGTTGTGGTACCCCCCGTTCGTAGGTGTGCATAACAATGGCTGCTGCTTATCACCTCCGCCCAAGCTCTCCTCTGTGGACGCTTGATTTCTGACCTAGACAGCTCTTTGACTTTTCACAATTTCAAAAGGCTCAGCCATACAGCAAAGCCTGCCAAAAATATATTCAACTCATGTTTGTTCCTCTCCACGGAAGTCTTTAGTAAAAGGCGAAAGACTTGTGCGTTATGAAGAGAAACCAGAGTCAGCATGGACCTCTGTTCGAGAGCAGCAGAGGAGCCTCTCGGTCACAGTCACCACCTTCACGGTAGGCCTCTCTTTGCTTTCCGCATGTCAGATCCCAATATGCAACATTCCAAACCGCCCCATCTGCCAACCCAAATTATACACGTCTTTATTACCTCCTGCCCCGACTACTGTGATTGGCTTTGAAGCCTGTCTAAGCAATACATCCCCAAACCACTTACATTCGGTCCAAAATGCTGACTCTGGTTTCTCACCAAGTCTCCCAGAAGGTCTTGAGTGAAAACAAGTTTCCATTCTTGACAAACGCTTCTAACTCAATTTGGAATCCAGTTCAAGCTCATTGTGACCCCGTGCAGAGCCGTGCATGGTCACGTCACAAAGCAGTGAGTCATCAGAGCGGTTTCACACCGCTTCTCAAACTCTGCCAGGCCATTACCTCAGTTTCATTGACCCAGTGTAGAATTCACTTTTGAAACTCGACAATTGTTTGGTTTTCTACAAGGTAAGAACAGAGTGCACCGTTCCCAGCGGCACTGCAATGCTAGGTCGATGCTTGGAGAGAAAGGAGCAAGCTCCAAATTTCCTCCCCTCATGCCAAAAATCTGCTTAATATGTAGTCCTCGTATAGAGGACATATCAGATATTAAACTGATAAGAACAGATACTACACTTGATCTTAGCCAAAAGGCCGAGAAGCGATACGCCCCAAGTGTTGGATGTCCACGCCAAAGCTCTTGGCACAAATCTCACTTGTTGTGGTACCCCCCCCCGTTCTAGGTGTGCATAACAATGGCTGCTGCTTACCCACCTCCGCCCAAGCTCTCCTCTGTGGACGCTTGATTTCTGACCTAGACAGCTCTTTGACTTTTCACAATTTCAAAGGCTCAGCCATACAGCAAAGCCTGCCAAAAAATATATTCAACTCATGTTTGTTCCTCTCCACGGAAGTCTTTAGTAAAAGGCGAAAGACTTGTGCGTTATGAAGAGAAACCAGAGTCAGCATGGACCTCTGTTCGAGAGCAGCAGAGGAGCCTCTCGGTCACAGTCACCACCTTCACGTAGGCCTCTCTTTGCTTTCCGCATGTCAGATCCCAATATGCAACATTCCCAACCCGCCCCCATCTGCCAACCCAAATTATACACGTCTTTATTACCTCCTGCCCCGACTACTGTGATTGGCTTTGAAGCCTGTCTAAGCAATACATCCCCGAACCACTTACATTCGGTCCAAAATGCTGACTCTGGTTTCTCACCAAGTCTCCCAGAAGGTCTTGAGTGAAAACAAGTTTCCATTCTTGACAAACGCTTCTAACTCAATTTGGAATCCAGTTCAAGCTCATTGTGACCCCGTGCAGAGCCGTGCATGGTCACGTCACAAAGCAGTGAGTCATCAGAGCGGTTTTCACACGCTTCTCAAACTCTGGCAGGCCATTACCACTCAGTTTCATTGACCCAGTGTAGAATTCACTTTTGAAACTCGACAATTGTTTGGTTTTCTACAAGGTAAGAACAGAGTGCAACCGTTCCCAGCGGCACTGCAATGCTAGGTCGATGCGTGGAGAGAAAGGAGCAAGCTCCAGATTTCTGCCCCTCATGCCAAAATCTGCTTAATATGTAGTCCTCGTATAGAGGACATATCAGATATTAAACTGATAAGAACAGATACTACACTTGATCTTAGCCAAAAGGCCGAGAAGCGATAAGCCCCAAGTGTTGGATGTCCACGCCAAGCTCTTGGCACAAATCTCACTTGTTGTGGTACCCCCCGTTCGTAGGTGTGCATAACAATGGCTGCTGCTTATCACCCTCCGCCCAAGCTCTCCTCTGTGGACGCTTCGATTTCTGACCTAGACAGCTCTTTGACTTTTCACAATTTCAAAAGGCTCAGCCATACAGCAAAGCCTGCCAAAATATATTCAACTCATGTTTGTTCCTCTCCACGGAAGTCTTTAGTAAAAGGCGAAAGACTTGTGCGTTATGAAGAGAAACCAGAGTCAGCATGGACCTCTGTTCGAGAGCAGCAGAGGAGCCTCTCGGTCACAGTCACCACCTTCACGGTAGGCCTCTCTTTGCTTTCCGCATGTCAGATCCCAATATGCAACATTCCCAACCCGCCCCCATCTGCCAACCCAAATTATACACGTCTTTATTACCTCCTGCCCCGACTACTGTGATTGGCTTTGAAGCCTGTCTAAGCAATACATCCCCAAACCACTTACATTCGGTCCAAAATGCTGACTCTGGTTTTCTCACCAAGTCTCCCAGAAGGTCTTGAGTGAAAACAAGTTTCCATTCTTGACAAACGCTTCTAACTCAATTTGGAATCCAGTTCAAGCTCATTGTGACCCCGTGCAGAGCCGTGCATGGTCACGTCACAAAGCAGTGAGTCATCAGAGCGGTTTCACACGCTTCTCAAACTCTGGCAGGCCATTACCTCATTTTCATTGACCCAGTGTAGAATTCACTTTTGAAACTCGACAATTGTTTGGTTTTTCTACAAGGTAAGAACAGAGTGCAACCGTTCCCAGCGGCACTGCAATGCTAGGTCGATGCGTGGAGAGAAAGGAGCAAGCTCCAAATTCTTCTGCCCCTCATGCCAAAATCTGCTTAATATGTAGTCCTCGTATAGAGGACATATCAGATATTAAACTGATAAGAACAGATACTACACTTGATCTTAGCCAAAAGGCCGAGAAGCGATACGCCCCAAGTGTTGGATGTCCACGCCAAGCTCTTGGCACAAATCTCACTTGTTGTGGTACCCCCGTTCGTAGGTGTGCATAACAATGGCTGCTGCTTATCACCTCCGCCCAAGCTCTCCTCTGTGGACGCTTCGATTTCTGACCTAGACAGCTCTTTGACTTTTCACAATTTCAAAAGGCTCAGCCATACAGCAAAGCCTGCCAAAATATATTCAACTCATGTTTGTTCCTCTCCACGGAAGTCTTTAGTAAAAGGCGAAAGACTTGTGCGTTATGAAGAGAAACCAGAGTCAGCATGGACCTCTGTTCGAGAGCAGCAGAGGAGCCTCTCGGTCACAGTCACCACCTTCACGGTAGGCCTCTCTTTGCTTTCCGCATGTCAGATCCCAATATGCAACATTCCCACCCGCCCCCATCTGCCAACCCAATTATACACGTCTTTATTACCTCCTGCCCCGACTACTGTGATTGGCTTTGAAGCCTGTCTAAGCAATACATCCCCAACCACTTACATTCGGTCCAAATGCTGACTCTGGTTTTCTCACCAAGTCTCCCAGAAGGTCTTGAGTGAAAACAAGTTTCCATTCTTGACAAACGCTTCTAACTCAATTTGGAATCCAGTTCAAGCTCATTGTGACCCCGTGCAGAGCCGTGCATGGTCACGTCACAAAGCAGTGAGTCATCAGAGCGGTTTTCACACGCTTCTCAAACTCTGGCAGGCCATTACCCTCAGTTTCATTGACCCAGTGTAGAATTCACTTTTGAAACTCGACAATTGTTTGGTTTTCTACAAGGTAAGAACAGAGTGCAACACCGTTCCCAGCGGCACTGCAATGCTAGGTCGATGCGTGGAGAGAAAGGAGCAAGCTCCAAATTTCTGCCCCTCATGCCAAAAATCTGCTTAATATGTAGTCCTCGTATAGAGGACATATCAGATATTAAACTGATAAGAACAGATACTACACTTGATCTTAGCCAAAGGCCGAGAAGCGATAAGCCCCAAGTGTTGGATGTCCCGCCAAGCTCTTGGCACAAATCTCACTTGTTGTGGTACCCCCGTTCGTAGGTGTGCATAACAATGGCTGCTGCTTATCACCTCCGCCCAAGCTCTCCTCTGTGGACGCTTGATTTCTGACCTAGACAGCTCTTTGACTTTTCACAATTTCAAAGGCTCAGCCATACAGCAAAGCCTGCCAAAATATATTCAACTCATGTTTGTTCCTCTCCACGGAAGTCTTTAGTAAAAGGCGAAAGACTTGTGCGTTATGAAGAGAAACCAGAGTCAGCATGGACCTCTGTTCGAGAGCAGCAGAGGAGCCTCTCGGTCACAGTCACCACCTTCACGGTAGGCCTCTCTTTGCTTTCCGCATGTCAGATCCCAATATGCAACATTCCCAACCCGCCCCCATCTGCCAACCCAATTATACACGTCTTTATTACCTCCTGCCCCGACTACTGTGATTGGCTTTGAAGCCTGTCTAAGCAATACATCCCCAACCACTTACTTCGGTCCAAAATGCTGACTCTGGTTTCTCACCAAGTCTCCCAGAAGGTCTTGAGTGAAAACAAGTTTCCATTCTTGACAAACGCTTCTAACTCAATTTGGAATCCAGTTCAAGCTCATTGTGACCCCGTGCAGAGCCGTGCATGGTCACGTCACAAAGCAGTGAGTCATCAGAGCGGTTTCACACGCTTCTCAAACTCTGGCAGGCCATTACCCCAGTTTCATTGACCCAGTGTAGAATTCACTTTTGAAACGCGACAATTGTTTGGTTTTCTACAAGGTAAGAACAGAGTGCACCGTTCCCAGCGGCACTGCAATGCTAGGTCGATGCGTGGAGAGAAAGGAGCAAGCTCCAAATTTCTTTCTGCCCCTCATGCCAAAATCTGCTTAATATGTAGTCCTCGTATAGAGGACATATCAGATATTAAACTGATAAGAACAGATACTACACTTGATCTTAGCCAAAAGGCCGAGAAGCGATAAGCCCCAAGTGTTGGATGTCCACTGCCAAGCTCTTGGCACAAATCTCACTTGTTGTGGTACCACCCGTTCGTAGGTGTGCATAACAATGGCTGCTGCTTATCACACCTCCGCCCAAGCTCTCCTCTGTGGACGCTTGATTTCTGACCTAGACAGCTCTTTGACTTTTCACAATTTCAAAAGGCTCAGCCATACAGCAAAGCCTGCCAAAAATATATTCAACTCATGTTTGTTCCTCTCCACGGAAGTCTTTAGTAAAAGGCGAAAGACTTGTGCGTTATGAAGAGAAACCAGAGTCAGCATGGACCTCTGTTCGAGAGCAGCAGAGGAGCCTCTCGGTCACAGTCACCACCTTCACGGTAGGCCTCTCTTTGCTTTCCGCATGTCAGATCCCAATATGCAACATTCCCAACCCGCCCCCATCTGCCAACCCAAATTATACACGTCTTTATTACCTCCTGCCCCGACTACTGTGATTGGCTTTGAAGCCTGTCTAAGCAATACATCCCCAACCACTTACATTCGGTCCAAAATGCTGACTCTGGTTTCTCACCAGTCTCCCAGAAGGTCTTGAGTGAAAACAAGTTTCCATTCTTGACAAACGCTTCTAACTCAATTTGGAATCCAGTTCAAGCTCATTGTGACCCCGTGCAGAGCCGTGCATGGTCACGTCACAAAGCAGTGAGTCATCAGAGCGGTTTCACACACGCTTCTCAAACTCTGGCAGGCCATTACCTCAGTTTCATTGACCCAGTGTAGAATTCACTTTTGAAACTCGACAATTGTTTGGTTTTCTACAAGGTAAGAACAGAGTGCAAACCGTTCCCAGCGGCACTGCAATGCTAGGTCGATGCGTGGAGAGAAAGGAGCAAGCTCCAAATTTCTGCCCCTCATGCCAAAAATCTGCTTAATATGTAGTCCTCGTATAGAGGACATATCAGATATTAAACTGATAAGAACAGATACTACACTTGATCTTAGCCAAAGGCCGAGAAGCGATACGCCCCAAGTGTTGGATGTCCACGCCAAGCTCTTGGCACAAATCTCACTTGTTGTGGTACCCCCCGTTCGTAGGTGTGCATAACAATGGCTGCTGCTTATACACCTCCGCCCAAGCTCTCCTCTGTGGACGCTTGATTTCTGACCTGACAGCTCTTTGACTTTTCACAATTTCAAAAGGCTCAGCCATACAGCAAAGCCTGCCAAAATATATTCAACTCATGTTTGTTCCTCTCCACGGAAGTCTTTAGTAAAAGGCGAAAGACTTGTGCGTTATGAAGAGAAACCAGAGTCAGCATGGACCTCTGTTCGAGAGCAGCAGAGGAGCCTCTCGGTCACAGTCACCACCTTCACGGTAGGCCTCTCTTTGCTTTCCGCATGTCAGATCCCAATATGCAACATTCCCAACCCGCCCCCATCTGCCAACCCAAATTATACACGTCTTTATTACCTCCTGCCCCGACTACTGTGATTGGCTTTGAAGCCTGTCTAAGCAATACATCCCCAACCACTTACATTCGGTCCAAAATGCTGACTCTGGTTTCTCACCAAGTCTCCCAGAAGGTCTTGAGTGAAAACAAGTTTCCATTCTTGACAAACGCTTCTAACTCAATTTGGAATCCAGTTCAAGCTCATTGTGACCCCGTGCAGAGCCGTGCATGGTCACGTCACAAAGCAGTGAGTCATCAGAGCGGTTTCACACGCTTCTCAAACTCTGGCAGGCCATTACCTCAGTTTCATTGACCCAGTGTAGAATTCACTTTTGAAACTCGACAATTGTTTTGGTTTTCTACAAGGTAAGAACAGAGTGCAAACCGTTCCCAGCGGCACTGCAATGCTAGGTCGATGCGTGGAGAGAAAGGAGCAAGCTCCAAATTTCTGCCCCTCATGCCAAAAATCTGCTTAATATGTAGTCCTCGTATAGAGGACATATCAGATATTAAACTGATAAGAACAGATACTACACTTGATCTTAGCCAAAAGGCCGAGAAGCGATAAGCCCCAAGTGTTGGATGTCCACGCCAAGCTCTTGGCACAAATCTCACTTGTTGTGGTACCCCCCGTTCGTAGGTGTGCATAACAATGGCTGCTGCTTACACCCTCCGCCCAAGCTCTCCTCTGTGGACGCTTATTTCTGACCTAGACAGCTCTTTGACTTTTCACAATTTCAAAAGGCTCAGCCATACAGCAAAGCCTGCCAAAAATATATTCAACTCATGTTTGTTCCTCTCCACGGAAGTCTTTAGTAAAAGGCGAAAGACTTGTGCGTTATGAAGAGAAACCAGAGTCAGCATGGACCTCTGTTCGAGAGCAGCAGAGGAGCCTCTCGGTCACAGTCACCACCTTCACGGTAGGCCTCTCTTTGCTTTCCGCATGTCAGATCCCAATATGCAACATTCCCAACCCGCCCCATCTGCCAACCCAAATTATACACTCTTTATTACCTCCTGCCCCGACTACTGTGATTGGCTTTGAAGCCTGTCTAAGCAATACATCCCCAAACCACTTACATTCGGTCCAAAATGCTGACTCTGGTTTCTCACCAAGTCTCCCAGAAGGTCTTGAGTGAAAACAAGTTTCCATTCTTGACAAACGCTTCTAACTCAATTTGGAATCCAGTTCAAGCTCATTGTGACCCCGTGCAGAGCCGTGCATGGTCACGTCACAAAGCAGTGAGTCATCAGAGCGGTTTCACACGCTTCTCAAACTCTGGCAGGCCATTACCTCAGTTTCATTGACCCAGTGTAGAATTCACTTTTGAAACTCGACAATTGTTTGGTTTTCTACAAGGTAAGAACAGAGTGCACCGTTCCCAGCGGCACTGCAATGCTAGGTCGATGCGTGGAGAGAAAGGAGCAAGCTCCAAATTTCTGCCCCTCATGCCAAAAATCTGCTTAATATGTAGTCCTCGTATAGAGGACATATCAGATATTAAACTGATAAGAACAGATACTACACTTGATCTTAGCCAAAAGG
>VCHM03000580.1:5000-7500 GCA_006182925.3 Reinhardtius hippoglossoides
CGAGGGCCCTGCATGGCGGGCTGTATGTGCCATTCGTTCACCTGGGTCTTTATTTTTTTTTTTTCTCCCATTGCACTAAGTGTTGTCGAAAACCGGGTTTCTGTAATCGTGCGGAATGTATTCTGTCAAGGGGGGTGAACCTCTGACATCGCAACGATGAGCATGACTATTTTCTCGATCCTCTCTTTTTTCCCTGTTTTTTGATCAAATTGGCCTTTTTCATGAAATTAGACAGTGTCCAACATTCAGTTGGTATATTTCATGACATTAGGCAGGGTGTGGGCATTATTTTAAACCCGTTTTCATGAAAAAAATTTTTTTTTTTTTTTTTTTCTCTCCATTGCACTGAGTCAGGTATTCTGTCAAGGGGGGTGAAACCTCTGACATCGCAACGATGAGCATGACTATTTTCTCGATCCTCTTTTTCCCTTTGATCAAATTGGCCTTTCTAAATTGACGTTCCACATTCACTTGTAATTTCATGCATTAGCGCCTGTGGCTTTTTTACCCGTTAATCATTTTGGATTTTTTTTTTTTCTCCCTTCTATTCTCATGAAACTTCATACAGGTGTCCCACTTTCCATCTTGGTTTCTGATTAATTCAACTTCACTGGATTTCAATTAGGCAGGGTGTGGGCATTATTTTTAACCCGTTTTCATCATTTTTGGATTTTTTTTTTTTTCTCCCATTGCACTGAGTCCAGTCGAAAACCAGGTTTCTGTAATCGTGCGGAATGTATTCTGTCAAGGGGGGTGAAACTCTGACATCGCAACGATGAGCATGACTATTTTCTCGATCCTCTCTTTTCCCTGTTTTTGATCAAATTGGCCTTTTTCATGAAATTAGACAGTTTTCCAACATTCAGTTGGTATATTTCATGACATTAGGCAGGGGGGGGGCAGGGGGGGGGCATTATTTTACCCGTTTTCATGATTTTTGGATTTTTTTTTTTTCTCCCATTGCACTGAGTGTGGTCGAAAACCAGGTTTTCTGTAATCGTAGGCAGGGGGGGGGGCCAGGGGGGGGGGCATTATTTTTACCCGTTTTCATGGTTTTTTGGTTTTTTTTTTTTTTTTCTCCCATTGCACTGAGTGTGGTCGAAAACCAGGTTTCTGCAATCGTAGGCAGGGGGGGGGGCAAAGGGGGGGGGGCATTATTTTAACCCGTTTTCATGATTTTTGGATTTTTTTTTTTTCTCCCATTGCACTGAGTGTGGTCGAAACCAGGTTTCTGTAATCGTAGGCAGGGGGGGGGCAGGGGGGGGGCATTATTTTAACCCGTTTTTCATGATTTTTGATTTTTTTTTTTTTCTCCCATTGCACTGAGTGTGGTCGAAAACCAGGTTTCTGTAATCGTGCGGAGGTATTCTGTCAAGGGGGTGAAACCTCTGACATCGCAACGATGTGCATGACTATTTTCTCGATCCTCTCTTTTCCCTGTTTTTGATCAAATTGGCCTTTTTCATGAAATTAGACAGTGTCCAGCATTCAGTTGGTATATTTCATGACATTAGGCAGGGTGTGGGCATTATTTTATTCCTTTTTCATTGATTTTTTGATTTCCCTGCCTCTCCGCTGGAGGACGGTGCTGAAACACGGGCCAGAAACACACACTGAGTAATTTCTTCTCCCTGCTGGAGGACGGAGCAGCGTGAGAGGTGCGAGTGAGTGTGTGTGTGTGTGTGTGTGTGTGTGTGTGTGTTGTGTGTGTGTGTGTGTGGTTGTGTGGTGTGTGTTGTGTGTGTGTGTGTGTGTGTGTGTGTTGTGTGTGTGTGTGTGTGTGTGTGTGTGTGTGTGTCGTGTGTGTGTCTGTGTGTGTCTGTGTGTGTCTGTGTGTGTCTGTGTGTGTTGATATTTGAGAACAACTAAATCACATTGAGGCAAGTATTAGAACAGCTACAATTTGGAGCCAGCTGGAGTGGCATCTCTGTGCCTGACTGACAGCACCTCCAGCACCTGCCTGCCTGCCTGCACCTCCAGCACCTGCCTGCCTGCCTGCCTGCCTGCCTGCCTGCCTTGCCTGCCTGTCCTGCCGAGCTGAGTTGTCAGTGAGGTGAGCTCAAGGACCAGAGCACACCTCCATATTTCACTCATCTGACACTTAGTCAAATGTCACTCCTCTCCCAGTCAAAGTCCACCATCTAATGGGAAATGGGGGCATTACAGAGAAAGGTCAAATTGAATTTAATCATAAAATAATAATGTTATATTTGCTCCATGACCCACGGACCACTTTCGCTGCCTGATTAAGTGAGCCCAGGCAGGACCCCTGCGAACCACCTCCCTTGCCCACTTCCAGGGCCTCCAGCCCCGCCAGGCTCTGGGCCAAAGCAGCCCTCCCAGACACTCCAGCACCAGCACCAGCACCAGCACCACACCAGCACCACACCACACCAGCACCAGCACAGCACCACACCAGCCTAGCCCAGGGGGGGACCCACTATTAAATCTGCCTGGTCTCAGTGAGCTCCATGACCCCCCGGACCACTTTCGCTTGCCT